>KN833123.1:41240-51865 GCA_000827315.1 Piloderma croceum F 1598 | reverse complement strand
GAATGATAAGGAACAGATGCATATATCACATCATCCACAGCACCTACCCTTTATTCTTTCACCTAGCATGGTTGTTCTCTTGCTATGATTTTTGTTCACCATTTCTGCATTACTAGTAGCGTGCCCATGTATCTTTGTTAGGTGTTATGCTCTGCTTGGTCATCTTTGAATATTTACCACTTGTTTCTTTAGAAAAATACAGACCAAAGGGAACTTATATTTTGGTCACATGACACTAAAAAGACCAGAGCATGTGACTAGATACAGATCAGGAAAAGGAAATAGGGGCAGATGACAAATGGCACCTCAGAAGGGTGGAGATATCTCAGTGGGATCAGAGAAATCTCTGGAAATTGTTGGAAGGTTCTAGCAGGAAGGACAAAACCTCAGCAGGGGGATCTGAAGACAATGAAAGAGAAGGACTGAGAGAGCAGGAGCAGTCTCAAGAAACATGGAGAAAGTTCAGGAACATTTACTAATTGGGAAAATTGGAAAAGGTACAGTCAAGATATTACTAATTCAATCTGGAAACTTTCTCCTGGCTATGGAACCCTCCTGGATGAAGTAGAAGGTTCTGGAAAGGTCCTTTTATGGTAATAATCTGTAGATCCAGTCTCTGTAGTAGATTGTATTTGAATAAGGGGTGGGAAAGTTGGAAAGGTATATAAGGAGGGTTCTTGTGACCTGAAAAAGGCCAGTTCAGTTACCCAATATCCAGTCTTAGTCACCAGTACCAGTTCTCAGATAGTTTCCAGTTTAGCAGAACTAAGATAGTTCAGCCAGTTATCCTCAGACCTACTAGTTATCTTTTACAGATATCAGTCTCCTGAGCATTACCTTGTTCAGAATCATCTTCAATCTTACTCACTATTCTCTAACCTCTCTCTATAATTACACTTGATTTTCTCTGTATCAGTCATCCTGATATAGTCCTTCATCTGGTGTGATTCAACAAACCTCCTCTAATCTCAGTCAGCCCTCCATATCTTGGAAAGGGGTTGTGTAGTGCTTATTATTTCAGGAAAGTTTGATAAAGTTTTAGTGATCAAATTTAAGAGATGTGATTTCCACATGATGTATCCACCCATCTCAGGAACCACTTGCCAATGACATCCACATTGCTCAAGACCAGGAGCCAGTTAGAGTACTTGGAGCATGGATAGGGAATCATATAGACCAAACAACAATTTGGTCACCTGTCATGGACAAAATAAAAGATAACCTTAATAGGTGGAATAAAAGCCACCCAACTTTGTTTGGTCACCGGCTCATCATTCAAATGGTAGTAGGTGGAATGACCCAATATCTAGCAAAAGTTCAGACAATGCCCAAACAGGTTGAAGATGATTTGCAAAAGATTATCAGGAATTTTATGTGGGATGGAAAAAAAGCTCCAGTAAACATAAACACTCTCCATTTGCCCATAAGACAGGGAGGGGTTAAGCTTTGAATCTAAAAGCTAGGAATCAGGCTATTGACCTTATGTGGTTGAAATCTTACCTGGACCTTGGCATTAAGAGGCCCATGTGGGCCTTTGTTGCTGATGTGCTCATAAGTGAAAGTATACCAAAAGCAGCAGGCAAGGTAGCATCCCTTGCTCAAGTTAATACATACTTACAGTCATGGAGCCCTAGCCTCCATGCATCATCAAAGCTCTCAAAAGAAATCATACAAATGATGAAAACTGGAAACAAGTTTGGTGTAAGTTTTGAAGCTCTAAAGCTATCTGAGCTGGTAAAAAAACAGTTACCAGCATGGTACCATTTAGGTGCTGACTAGCAAATGTCCTCCTTGAACAATCATAAGGCTAGCAGGTGCCTAAGGGAAAATCATGCTGTTAAAACAGTGGGGGACCTGGTCCAAAGCATAAAGAGGGAAAAGGACACATCCCCTACCCATAGACATTTAAACAGATCAAATTGTGCATGCCGATACTGCAAACATGATAGACAATCCCATGGGTGCATGGCACCTAACAAATGTTCTTTAATAGCAATGAAACTTCTTGATCAACTTCAAGCAAAGTGGCATCCAGACAATTGTGCACCTATTGATTACTTAACCCACACCCCCAATAGGAAACTGGCCAATGCTACAGCACATGCTGAGGGTGGCACAATTTTGTTTAACCCTTCGGTGACTTCACGGGATGACCTGTCTCACAACTTCTGAGTTTTTACCACTCCAGGTGCTAAATGTGCAGACCCAGGATATCGAAAATACCCATTGGTAGAAGAGCATGTAGAAGAATCCACAGTTTTTACTGCTGGAGTTTGCCAGGAGGATGAATATGAAAATGCTCAAGCTGGAAGTGGAGTATGGTTTGGCCCAAATGACCCCAACAATGCAGCACTTAAAATACCTGGCCCAGTGCAGTCTAAACAAGTGGGACAACTTGCAGCCATACTACATGCAGTGAGGATAACTCCGCCTTTTTCCCCCCTCCACATTATGAGCAGTTCAAAATATGTAATTAATTGTTTCACAAAACATCTCACACAATGGGAAGAGCAAGGGTGGATTGGTACTCTGAATAAAGAGTTTATAAAACCAGTTGTCTCCCACATAAGAGCTCGAGGTGCAATTACAACCTTTACCAGGACTAAAGGGCAGCCTGAAGCTGAAAATGCCAACACACTTGTGAATGAAGGTTTGCATAAAACACATTGTGATAACCTGGACTTAAGTTCAAACAAAAAATTTGATCTGTCTGGTGCCCAGCTGTCCACTATGTCACAAGCTGTGGCATACCAAGGAATACAGGAGAGAATGCACATAGACCCAAGATTGTCAACTGTGATAAATCTTGATATCACCAGACATGCTGTGAAGAGTCAGACAGGCCATCTACCAACAGATGCAACAATTTAGCACTCAATAAGGAGTAAAGACATAACCAGAACAATAAGAGTTTTGCTCTGGAAAATGCTACATGGTACCCACAAATGTGGGGAATATTGGCTTAAAATTCCAGACTTTGAATTTTGTGCCAACTGCCCTAATTGTGGGGTGGAAGACTCAATGACACACATCCTGATTGAATGTGGCTTACCAGGCCAGAAAGAGATTTGGAAACTAGCTGAGGAACTCTGGTCTAAAAAACATGATTTTTGACCAAAGGTAAATAACCTTGGTGTAATCATTGGATGTGGTATGGCCAAGTTCCAATCAAAAACTGGCTGGTGAAAGCTGGGGGCAGAATGCTTATATCGTATTATTATAACAGAGTCTGCCCATCTGATCTGGAGGATATGATGTGAGCAGATCCTAGAGAGGAGTGACAAGGAAAAATGGCACTCTACAGAAGAGATCCAGAACAGGTGGCTCTATGCCATAAATAGAAGACTGACACTTGACCAGGCCATGACCAATAAAAAATATGAAACAAAAGCTATTTCAACCCAGACAGTACTTAGTACATGGAGTGGCACCTTACATGATGAATTATCCCTACCAGATGAGTGGATTAATCTTCCTGGGGTTTTAGTGGGTATTAGGCCTTCTGAGCAGCTATGGTGGCAACAAGTAGAACCACCATGACCTTGCAATGAAGATGGACTATGAGTCCCACACTGGTTACCAAATGGTATTCGTACGTAAAAGTATTTCCCCAGTGGTGTGCCTTACATTGAGGAGGGATTACCCCTCCCAAACTAGCTGATGTTCATGGGCTAACCAAGTTAGTTGCATGGCATTGTGAGCTCCACCAAAAAAATAAAATAAAATAAAAATTTCTGTGTACTGACATTTTTAGAATATTAATACGTGGGTAAGACACGGAGGACTAAAAAGGAAAATGTTTGGTGAGTTGGGTGGGGGACATGAGGGACATTTGCCTGCCCTGTGTAGCTCAACCACCCCGAGAAACACCCGCCCCCTGAGTACCACTGCAGTCACAATGTCCTTTGATCTGAACTTCGGCAATGACACTACTGTCATTGCAACTGGTTGCACCTTCAACAACGTCGGTCGTGACCAGATCAGCTATAACAGCGATACACGTGCTTTGACTCTCCCATACTCTAAACGCCCTTCTCATCGCCAAGAGGCAGTTGTTGTGGAATCACTTCATTCGTATCTTGAGTCCTTATATACAAGCAAAGCCGAGGCGCACTCATCCACTTGGGACGTCGGCAGTCACACCAGGAATACCAAAATCTAAAGAGCCTTTATAGAGAAACTTCTTATAGACAAAAAAATAGATTTTATACAAAGGGGCCTATAGTGACCCGCAATAGATAACCTATAATGAGACATTGTAGATTTGAGTATAGGAAATATATCGAGATAACTATGGCGACACTTTATAGAAAATGTATAAATTATTGAAATAGGGCTAACTATAGGTTATATATAAATATTAGTTATAAATATTATTTTTAGAATTTCTATAAAGAGCCGCCATAGCATACACAATAGGTTATCTATAAGTGAATTTATAACGGCTCTTTATAGGTAATCTATAGCAGATCATTATACGCGATCACAAGATCTTATCTATGGCGAGTCTTTATAGAAATCACCTGATCATCGCCCGCCCGTTGCCCGATCATCGCCCACCCGCCGCCCACCCTATAACTCTTGAGTTTGCTGAAGATGAAAGAATCTGCAATAAGGCATGATAATAATACTTTTTAAGTTTGAGTTTGCAAGGCAGCAAGATGCCCAAATTCTAGGCAGAACTCTCAGTATTGCCAACCAAATCCAAAGATTGTATTGAATTAAGAGAAAGTATCTACAATGATAGATAGAGAGGATTCATTGCTGTAAAGGTCATAATGAGACAGAAATGCAGCAGATAAAATGGTGACATACTCAAGATAGTGACAGAACAACAGATTGTGTAGATGAGACCTTCCACCTTGCATAATGTGCATAAATCCAGTCAGTTTCAACATGTTCCAGTTCTTGGGAAAGGCTAGAAGAATATAACTTGGCGGGAAAATGAGGGTAGACAGCATATGGATCGAAGACATCATCAGCAGGGAGTTGCCGCTGGATTGCAAGAACAAATTTGCCATGTTCCTCATATATGTATTTGATACTGCCCGGTACTAGCATCGACCTATTATCCTGAGGATAGAATTGTACCAAGCTGTTTCCGACGTGCGTTTTGGACGTAGCAAATATGACACCGTTATGTCGTACCCTTGCACGCGTGATGATTTGGCGCCGAGATGAAGCCAATAGCAGGCGTAAACTGGTGGGAATAGTGTTACTAGTTGTGCCCACATCATCAGCGTGCATACCATCGCTCCTGTGGTCTTCCGGAACTTTCGGGGAATAGATTTTATCAAAGAGCAATTTGCACTCCTTGATTACGGTGGGACAGTCTGGTTTGGCTAGCCAGCGTTTCAAATTACCAGCCCTGAGAAAGGAGTGGAGTAGCGTGGATTCCATTTGCCCTCAATTAGGTACGTCAGAAAGTTCGAAACTACTGACATGGATAAAATCAAAATACCAAATTTATGATTACTGAGTAGTCTTTGGATCTGACCAATGAGCCGTTCAAAAGGGAAACACCACCAAGATCGAACAGGGCCAAAAAGGCGTAAGAAATGGGGGATATGCATGGCCATGTGTATATTTGGGCGAGGTTTGATATCAACGTAGATGTCAAGGAAATCGTGTATGTACCGAGTCATATATTCAAGATACGCAGCAGAGCGATTTGGTGTCATGGTGCGCATACAAGCGAGCGAGACCGCCAAGACAAGAAGCATTGTGTGATCGAGAATACAATGAAGCCTAGCAGCGATTACGGGTGAAGGATGTGATGCGCCTTCGCCCCACAAAAAGATGAGAGCAATAGGCAGGAAAATGGTGCTTAAATTCCACCATTCATCGGCCTTATAAACACCAGCTCCAGTATCACCGTAGTTGCAAGGAACCGAATTTAGCCACGAAGGCACTTCGGTTTCACAGATAACTTGCTGAATTCATGAGATAACTTCGGGTGTGGCAATTTTCAATGGGGGATCACCACTCGCTTGTAAAGGCTTTTGGAGGCGCTACAGAATCACAGAATAAGAAGCTGCTGTATAAGAAGCGACGAGAGAGCATACCCAGGACACCAAACCCTTTACCCATTCATTCTTGTAAATTTTCCGAGAATCCCTTGGCATAACGCCAACATCTAGAGCGACGAACTTGAGAGGCTTAGTATTTCTATTAGAGAGTCGTTTGGAGAGGCTTTGCACACTAGCATCGTATTCCACATGATCGATCACATGACCATTATCGTCAAGACCTGCCATTGGCGCTGTGAGGAGTGCATGAATTCCGTTTATTGATTTGGCTTCTTTGACAGTCATTTCATCGGGGAGAGCAATGTCTTCAGGGTCAACTTTGGTAAATCGATGAGTAAATGCCTGCGGGATCTCTGGTTTGGCGGCGGCGGAGGTACTAGTCAGTCCAAGGACAGTACGGAAGTGATGATGAGCAATGCCTTCCAAAACGCAATGCATAGCGTCAACAACAAGTTGACGGGTAGGGTCCCAGTAAGGTAAACGCCACATGTCTGACCAGCGGGTGCCATGGGATTGGAATATATTTTCTTGCTCTTTCAAAATCAATGCATTCTTCCACTCCTCCGCATGTTGTCGGAGCTCCTCACTGTCACGAAGCTCCCATTTTTCATGGTCAGTCCTTCCTAGGGTATCTAAATGGTGGGATTGGCAAACAGAACAATAGAAATGGCTAGTGACAGGGGCCAGCTGTGATGTTTTGCGAGCGGCAAGGAGGTCCATCACTGCAGCAATGATTGCGCAACGAACCGTGCGGCCTGATGGGTGTAGAGCTGTTTTACTATAATGGACACCTGTTGTCCATGATGTTACAAGATCGTCAATTACAGGTTTCAGATAATGATTGAGTTCCATGAGGTGAGGCTCTTTAGGGCCGGGAATGATGCCAGCCATGTACATGTTCTCCGGTTGATAGCGGATTTCATAGGGAAGGTTGAGACATGCCATAGATACAAGGCCACAGGATGTCGTTGCCCCCCGAATTTGCATCCCCTCAACGGCAAAGAAATTGACGTTGAAAGTAAACCCATAGCGGCCCTCGTCATGTCTGTCGATGAAGAGAGCTCCCAGCATGGGTCCCTCAAACCCTCTTAAAAACTCTGCTTGCCATATGTCCTTCACAAACTCTGGTGGGGGATTGTCTAAATCAACCTTCAAGTCGTCACATGCTTTATCCATAGCTTCCTCCAAGTCCGGGCGAGATAGCAGATTACCAACGAAATCGTGGAAATGATGGTAAACAAAGGTTTTGATTGGCTTTGGTGATCCTCTATGGCCATCCCTCTTGTGAAGTAGTGGTTCTCTGCACGGCCCAGATTCCGGAGTTGGTCGATTGCGACACGTTTCGTCATAAATCGGAACCAATGATCCCTTGTTGAACTGCGGTTTGTATGTACAATGGCAGGCGGGGCATACTGCATAGGTGGTGGTGCGACTGTCGAGGTCAAACTTAGAAAGCACTTGTTGAATGTTTTGGGGCATCTGAGCAATTATGTCTTCGTGCGTTGGGGTAACCTCACCGCCAGGGCCAGTAAAAGCGAGAAACAAAATGATGTTAATAAGACCCATGATAAAGTCGCCATCGTTGCGGCTAACATCTATGATAACACTGCAAAATACGCCAAGGAAGATAGCCACTTGGGCAATTGTATCAAAATTACGTATTGATGCAGTAAAGTGATGTTCTGAATTATTCGTCAGATCGACAAACACCGTGTAGTAATTGATGACTCACCATTTGGGTATTCTACAGGGCCGGTTTTGACTTCCAGGGGTTGTAGAGTATCGAGTTCTATGAGCCAGTTCTCAACATGAAGGATGTGCCCTGCCACCTTCTCTTTCAAGGTGTTAATGCTCAGTGTCGAGTGTGTCACATTCTCCACTGATTGACGTGATTTGGAGACAGTGTTTTCAACATCCCGACGGACGGATTCTGTGGGCAAACCATTAAGCTTTGCGGCACAATTTTGCATTGAGTTTTCGACATCTGTCAGGATCTTCAAAGCCCGTGTTGTGAGCACATTATTCTCCCGTTTGTCGTGAGGGGGTAGAGGCATGTGTATGCGGCTACTGATTGGAGGGGAGTCAACAGGATATTGGATGGGATCCGAAGAAGGCATGTCAATGGGAGAGGATGTGTCGAGGTCAGGAGAGGGTGATGCGTTGAGATCAGGATAGGATGATGTTTCGATGTCGGGAGAAGCAATAGTTTGGTGAGGGTCCGCAAAGCTCATACGTCCAAATGTGTCAATGTCTTCATCAGTCATATCAGGCGCAGATGTAAAGCCAAGGCGATCAAAAGCACTGACCAGGTCATCAGTTGCACGAGACGATGACGGCTCAGGAGAGCGAGGAAATAGAGCGAGACAGCGCACACTATCCGCGACAACACTGGCGGTAGAGGAAATAGTAGAAGTGGTATCAGCGGAAAAAGAGTCCAATGGGGATTGTGCTTGCACATGCTCTCGAGAGTTCCACATGGCACTCGGCACATTGTTAAGATCGGATCCTGGGTCCACCACAGTTCTTGTAAACAAGTCTCTTTCAGCAGCAGCCTGATCAGCAAGTTGTCGATCATCTTGTTCACGCTGTAAGCGAAGCTGATGGATTTTGAAGGCTGGTTTAGAAAATGAACGCCCCTGAGGGCCAGACACCAGACAGCTCTGGCATTTACACCAAGAGTGTGGCATGACAAGGGAGATAATTGACTTAGGGAAACGTGAATTTATAGTGCAGATGATGGGGAAGAAGAACTCACAGGTAGCAGAAATGGGCGATGGGAGTGATTAAGCGGGGAACAAGTGCCGGGCGAGGAGCGTAGGAGGATCTTGCAAAGACGGGACAATGTAGTGCGAATATCATCCGGTAAGTGTAGCTTGGGCGATGCGGAGGACCAAAGAATCAGACGGACGGGATACAGAGCCTTGGAAGCTTGCTGGCGGGCGTGGCTGGCCAGATGATCCGGTAACTCTTTATTTCACTGGTGTAAAACACGGGTGAAAGAGCAAGGGTCTAAATCAAGCGGGTGATGCGAAAGACCAAAGAATCAGATGATGCCAGAATTGGGCAACGGGAGGAGCCTTGGGACAATTACTGGCGGGCATGGCTGGCCAGACGATCCGGTAACTCTTTATTTCACTTGTGTAAAACACGGGTGAAAGTGTAAGGGCCTAACTTGAGCGGGCGATGCAAAGGACCAAAGAATCAGGCAATGCAAAGAATTGGGCGACACGAGGGGCCTTGGGACGGTTGCTGGGAGTTGGCCTGACGATACGGATCTTCACTCATGTAAAACACAGGTGAACGGGCGGAAGGTCGCTTGTGTAAGACACTGGGCAACAAAGAGAAGTGGAGACACGAACGCGCCGAAATCCCTAAGGGATTCAAACTCCGCTCGGGGCCATTTCCCAACTTGGATGTCCCCTTTGTTCTTTGGCCTCTACCACCATGTCGACCTTGTAATACAGGGTCAATGTGGTGGAACAATAGAGGTCCATAGCGACCCAGATCACTCGTGTTTTACACGGGTGATCCATGGCCGCTGCCCGACTTTCAATCGCCCAATACCCGATCTCTTAGGCCCCGCCCTGTCCGCCCCTGCCCGCCCTTCCCCGCCTCAGGCTCTTTATCTCGTGGACCGTGCAACACAATATGACCATAACGACCAGATCACTCGTGTTTTACATGGGTGATCTATTGTCGTTGTTCGATGCCCGAGCACCTGATCGCCCGATCTCTTGGCCCGCCCCCGCCTCCCTTATCTCTGGATGGACACCTAATGACCTGATCGCCCGTGTTTTACATGCGTGAACTATCGTGGCTGGGTCGACCGATCTCTTGATCAGCGCACCCATCTCCAAGTTCCTAACGTTATATGGGCACCCCGCCGCCCTGTGTCCTGCCTTGAGCTCTCTGCATTGTCGCCAATAACTCCCCCGACTTTTTTCTTGCCTCAACACATACCCGTTTATTCCAATTGATACAATCTACATACACGCCTCTTCACTCAGCCCATCCTTCTCCCTCATTCACAATCCTAGGCGGTCCCGTTTCATCTCAATCAACCCACAGCACACTTCCATCGCCCGCACGACTCGCCGCATCACCCTCCTGCCACACTTCCCCTCCACGTGCCAATTCTTTTTTTGCATTTTCCAATAGCGCCTTAATAGTCGCAGGATTGTACGGCATTGCCGGCGGCGTTGATTGAAGATAACCCTTATTCTGCTTGTTCTTGTAAGTTCCTTTGTAATAATTATTTATCGGATGTATTCCTTACCGTGTTTCCAGACCTCAAGTATTTGTACAATACAACACAGGCTGCAAGCAGCAGTACCGCGTTTACAAATCTGTTGAAGACACGCATGTCGCTCCTTGCGATTCTTGTTGCTGGAGGCGTGGCCTCATACACCCATATCTTGATTACACTAGGCGCCCTCATGTTCAATGTCGCCGCCACGATCATGTGGACTCGCTCACAGCTATGTGTCTGTAACTTGTCAGGTGCTTGGCAATGTATTATAATCCATGCACCTACCGCTACCGTTTGAACCATCCCTTGTTCTGCCACCTTCAGTTCAACCATTTTGTTACCTGTCA
>KN833123.1:21695-32860 GCA_000827315.1 Piloderma croceum F 1598 | reverse complement strand
AATAACTTATGACTAACGTGTAACAGAGGTTCCGCAGCAGACTCGCTATTGTAGAAAGGGTAATCAAGGTGAAGACGAGTGCTAAAGATGAAGACAGAGACTTGGGTGTTTGGAAATGGCTGCAGGATGTACTATTGCGATATCAGGCAGATGGAATGAGTTCAGATGATACGGATACTGATGGTACAGGAACCATATATTGGGTCAAGATATTGGTGTGGCGCCGTAACATTGACCAGTACGTCCAAATGATTGACGACGAGCGGAGGTGGTCGGCAGATATCTTTTCAGGGTCCAGGGCAAAATCTGTAACATGTGTTCAGTCTCCCGAGAATCCCAAGTCAAGCCGTCAGCCTCCTGGTGAACTGCCCGCCACGCTCTTCAACGCCAACTGGCTTGAGGACAATGATGACTATTGTCAAATCATGTTGGACGTATCCAAGGACGACTTCCCTTGGATAGAGTTCATGCCAGAGCAACGACAGGGGGCTGATATAGTGTAGAAGTGGAGGGGAAGTGTGGCAGGAGGGTGATGCGGCGAGTCGTGCGGGCGATGGAAGTGTGCTGTGGGTTGATTGAGATGAAACGGGACCACCTAGGATTGTGAATGAGGGAGAAGGATGGGCTGAGTGAAGAGGCGTGTATGTAGATTGTATCAATTGGAATAAACGGGTATGTGTTGAGGCAAGAAAAAAGTCGGGGGAGTTATTGGCGACAATGCAGAGAGCTCAAGGCAGGACACAGGGCGGCGGGGTGCCCATATAACGTTAGGAACTTGGAGATGGGTGTGCTGATCAAGAGATCGGTCGACCCGGCCATGATAGTTCATGCATGTAAAACACGGGCGATCAGGTCGTTAGGTGTCCATCCAGAGATAAGGGAGGCGGGGGTGGGCCAAGAGATCGGGCGATCAGGTGCTCGGGCATCGAACAACGACAATAGATCACCCATGTAAAACACGAGTGATCTGGTCGTTATGGTCATATTGTGTTGCACGGTCCACGAGATAAAGAGCCTGAGGCGGGGAAGGGCGGGCAGGGGCGGACAGGGCGGGGCCTAAGAGATCGGGTATTGGGCGATTGAAAGTCGGGCAGCGGCCATGGATCACCCGTGTAAAACACGAGTGATCTGGGTCGCTATGGACCTCTATTGTTCCACCACATTGACCCTGTATTACAAGGTCGACATGGTGGTAGAGGCCAAAGAACAAAGGGGACATCCAAGTTGGGAAATGGCCCCGAGCGGAGTTTGAATCCCTTAGGGATTTCGGCGCGTTCGTGTCTCCACTTCTCTTTGTTGCCCAGTGTCTTACACAAGCGACCTTCCGCCCGTTCACCTGTGTTTTACATGAGTGAAGATCCGTATCGTCAGGCCAACTCCCAGCAACCGTCCCAAGGCCCCTCGTGTCGCCCAATTCTTTGCATTGCCTGATTCTTTGGTCCTTTGCATCGCCCGCTCAAGTTAGGCCCTTACACTTTCACCCGTGTTTTACACAAGTGAAATAAAGAGTTACCGGATCGTCTGGCCAGCCATGCCCGCCAGTAATTGTCCCAAGGCTCCTCCCGTTGCCCAATTCTGGCATCATCTGATTCTTTGGTCTTTCGCATCACCCGCTTGATTTAGACCCTTGCTCTTTCACCCGTGTTTTACACCAGTGAAATAAAGAGTTACCGGATCGTCTGGCCAGCCACGCCCGCCAGCAAGCTTCCAAGGCTCTGTATCCCGTCCGTCTGATTCTTTGGTCCTCCGCATCGCCCAAGCTACACTTACCGGATGATATTCGCACTCCATTGTCCCGTCTTTGCAAGATCCTCCTACGCTCCTCACCCGGCACTTGTTCCCCGCTTAATCACTCCCATCGCCCATTTCTGCTACCTGTGAGTTCTTCTTCCCCATCATCTGCACTATAAATTCACATTTCCCTAACCATAGATCTGCCAATCATGTCTACTGCAGCATCTGCCCAACCTCGCTATGTTTTTGTTTGCAAGGGCCAAATATACTCATCACTCACCTTGAATTATCTCCCTGATATTCCTGCTCAGCCCTTGTCGTATGAATACAATCCCCTCTACTCTCAGTGTCTGCAGCCACGCTGGTTAGACCCACGGTACCACTCAATTGCATTCACCCCTCTCGCCCCTCGACTCGACAACCAATTTAGCGTTTTGAAGAGCTCCAGAAGTGAATTCGTCGAGGAGGTTTCTGACCACAGTGGCACAAAATGGCAAACTCCACCCGCGTTGTGTCGGGCCTTTGTGCAGCTAGAAGATCACCTCGTCCAGATCGCGAAAATCCTTACCAAATCAATGGTATTTTATGGACTGGATTTCAAAACCCCCCCAAAGCCTTTAAGATACGGTTATCGTTGTTCGCATGTGGAAGCGAGAATCGCTAGGAGAGCCATTAATCAATCTCGCGAGGGGTTTCTCGTTATAATGGCATATTTATCATATCTTATTACTATGTTTGACGACAATCTCATCACCACTTCACCTCACGAATCTGACTTCTTTCAATGGGAGCACATACTTCAACAAGGTGGCATCAGCCAAGAGAAAATTCAAGACCTTAAGCGCTCCGAAATCTGCGAATTTGGCCCTTCCTATCCGAGGGTTGGCGTTTTCATCAAATACGACAATTGGACCTTTCATCGGACACTGCAAAAATGTGTCAGATACGGTGTACCGGTATGGGTGCATTGGCCCTCCACAACCCACTGGTCACCGGAGCCCGCTATTATGGGCCACCTTCCAACTCAGCAGGAGATCAAATTCGCCCAGGCTGCTCCTATCAGAGAGGAGAAAGAAAAAGCAGAAGGTCTCGCATGGTCCAGGCCTATTCCCTGGGGTACTTCTTGGGGTAATTCTTGGGTCGATGTTTCATCTCTTTGACCCTCGGGCAGCCTTGAGGTTCCAACACCTGTCTCGAGCGGTCAGCAGACCGCCTCTAATACGAGGGCCCCAGGAAATATCGTCAAGGCATCTTCAAGCAGTGGGCCTTCGAGCAACCAGAAGATCCCGACTCCTGTTCCAGGTAGCAGACAGATACTCGGAGAGACTCCCCACGAATTTATTAAACGCATGGCTGAAGCTCATCTGCATTGCATGAAAACGGAGAGTGATAAATCACGGCAGCAAAGGGAGAGTAGGGAAAGGAGTCAGATGAATCACCCTATCCCTGGTCATTCAAGTAAGGCTCCCGTTGTCTGGCATTGGGAGGTAGATGTGACGACGGGAGTTCGAAGCCGAGTACGAGTGTTTTGAGAAGCTGTTGAACAATATTGGGAGAATTACTCCAATAAAGAACAATATTTTGATGCGTATTATAACGAATGGGACATTTGTACGGAATTTGATCCTGACACCGAACATCCTCGCGGCTATGACATTGACAACGACAACGACAACGATTTCTACATGGGTAGTGCAATTGACCTTGGTCCTGACCAAATGTATGTCTCTCCCGCATCTCCTACCCCAAAAATCATCCACTAATTTATCCTCACTCCCAGCTCACAACCCGTCCTTTCTCAAGACAATGACACCACAGATGTTTCGCTGCCCATGCCCTCAGGTGAAAACATTGCAGACATTCCGCTGCCGATGTCCTCGGGTGAAGACGTCGCAGACATTCCACCGCCCATGTCCTCGGGTGAAGACACTGTGGAAATTCCACCCATCAGTTTCACCTCCTGTCATTTCCGCGGGCGAAGACACTACAGGTGTTTCACCCCCCATCATTTCCGCGGGCGAAGGCACTACTAGCGTTCCACCACCCGTCATTCCCTCAGGCAAAGACACCACCGGCGTGCCACCACCTGTCAATTCATCAGATGATAACTCCGATAACTCTGTAAACTTCAGCGGCGGACTCCTTGATTTATTGTATGAGCGATATGGGTTTCTGAACCCTGGATCTAATGACACCAGTGTGTATGAAGGTACTTTCGATTGGCGCTCTACACGCGCCGTCCTTGGACTTGCCGCTGATTCACAATGGGTACAAGAACTACTGGCTCACGACGACAATATTCACAATAATCGCATTCGACAAGCTATCTCCTGCTTTGTCGAAGACCTTTTGCGGGCAACAAAAAAAATGCCCACGGCTCTTTGGGACCTTCATCCCAATTCTCAGGAGCCACTGCAGCAAAATTCTCATTTCAAGATTCGAAAGCGGGACATACATTTCGAAGGCTCTACCAACCCAGTCCCAGCCTACCTCAGATTCCTCAGGTTCTGGGATAGTGATGCTGCACGATGCAGCCACTGTCTTAGAATGCTATCGTCGATGCAGCTCGATTATGGAAATAATAAACTTCCTCTCCACCAACGGCAGGCCCTTTCGCGCTTTGGTCCCTCAAAATCTCATCAAGCAGCCCAAACCTCAACACGTGCTACCAGCACCGACGCTGGGAGTTTTTCCATCTGACTACAGCCCTGCCTTGCACGACTACCGCTATTATGAACAACTTTGCAGAGATTTCTGCAAACTACCTTGCGCTCGTGCTGGTGTCCTCAAAGGCGGTATCATCTGGAGGCTCGTTTGGGACAGTATTGGTGCCCCAGCTGAAGAACTTGTCTCGGACGGGCCCTCAGAACAAGTTTTTACCTACAGCACTTCACTCCAGGATCCAGACTCCTCGGATGTGCTGTGTGATGATGAACTCACTGAGGGCGAAATGAATTTCATTTGTGGAGTATATACTGTGTTCACTGGTATGTTATGTATCTCTGGTGACGGATATAGCATGTTTCCTAATCAACATGCAGGTCTCAAACAGCAAGTCTCGTATCTCTCATGGTGGCCACGGGAAAATGTTTTCAACAGTTCAGGCATTTGGCCCGGCTACTGGTCCCATGGTTGTGAAGACTGGTTTCAGAGACGATATGCAGCCATCGTTCAGGGTGACAAACAACATGGCAAACCTAGACTGGCTCATCAGTGGTCAAATGCGCTAAAACTTGACAAGCATGTCAAACACTTGCGCCATTCCAATACTGCCGCTGCAGAAAATTTCCTTGAACGGTCTACATTCCTTGAATAAGGTAAGTGTCATTGTGCCCTTTTTGTTTACTCAACTTGACCGGATTTATGCAGTGTTGCTATTGCGAGTCGCCTGTATACCTACTGCATCATTGCTTTACGGGCTCTATCTATATTTGTAGATATCTCCTAATTCTATACCATTTTTTCGTGCTGGTTACCAATACTGAGTCCATGCAAAGTTCTGCCTGGAATTTGGGCATCTTATTGCCTCGCAAACTCGAACTTACAAATTATCACTTCACGTCTTATCACAGATTCTTTTGTCTTCAGCGCACACACTCAAAGTTACAAAGGGCAGCGGACGGGTGATGGGCGGGCATCAGGTGGATGATGGGCGGGCATCAGGTGGGCGATGGGCGGGCGATTATCAGGTGATTTCTATAAAGACTTGCCATAGATAAAATCTCATGATCGCGTATAGTGATCTGCTATAGATTATCTATAAAGAGCCGTTATAAATTCACTTATAGATAACCTATTGTGTATGCTATAGCGGCTCTTTATGGAAATTCTAAAATTGAGATTTATAGCTAATATTTATGTATAACCTATAGTTAGCCCTATTTGGATAATTTATACATTTTCTATAAAGTGTCGCCATAGCTATCGTGATATATTTCCTATACTCAAATCTATAGTGTCTCATTATAGGTTACCTATTGCGGGTGACTATAGGCCCTTTTGTGTAAAATCTATTTTTTTGTCTATAAGTTTCTCTATAAAGGCTCTTTAGATTTTGGTATTCCCGGTGTGAGTATAGAAGATCTTCTCCTCCAGATCTATTATCTGTTAAAGAATCTGAGAGAAAAGTCAGATGGCTATGACCATCTGAATCTGGAGTTGGAGTTCCTTCGCTCCACAATAAACATCACCAAGTCTGGAATGGCGGCTTACCATTCTACACCACTTGGCCAGGCTTTAGCTGATGCTCTAAATCCAGAGCTCTCTCGATGTGGCGTGGTATTATGTGAATTGTTCCACACGGTCCGTACCTACTGGAGTGGTCTCCAATCATCAGATAGTCCTTCTCTTTGGGAACAGAAGTCATCAAGAAACTGATTTGGATTTGTGGAATGAAAAGCTGTGGAATTGTCGGAAGTCGCTTGGTTTGCATATAAAGGCGCTGCATTGGTGAGTTCCATATCCACTTACCTATGTATTCGGTCATGTCATGACAACGAGTGCACAGTGTCTCGTTCATGGAATGCGAAAGTTCAGATGCGACACGCTGACGAGATAATTTGATGGTATTCCGCCGCAGTGTGGATGATGGTCCATATGACTTGCATGACATTCAGTTCCTCAAGGTAATAGTGGTGGACCACCTTGGGCAAAATATACCCGTCCCAATCATATTCTGCACCGAGTGGAAGGTGGGCTTCAGCCTTCAATATACCAGTCTACTCATATGCATCCGCATCTTAGGACTTTGAGTATATCATTAGAAGCTACTGCAAAATCGGTCCCGGAAGTCGTTATGTAAAGCATGGTCACTACAAATTAATTTGTGCCAAGGATAACGGGATCATCAAGCCCTCCGAGTTCATGCGTATGGTTCAGTCTGGAGTGGTCCTCGAGATTAGTATCATCTTATGGAAACGAGCCAGCAATGAGAATACACAAGAGATATGTCCTTGATGTGAATATGCCAACAAAACCGTTACAGCATCCAGCGGATGGGTCGACTGGGAAGTGTTTTCAAACCTACTAGTTACTCCCAAATTAACCTGGTTCACTACAGTATAAAGTGTGGTTTACAATTTAAAGTCGCAGATGCCCGACGTGATAGTAAAGGTGAACCGATGGAATTTATGCCAGATGAGACGGACGGAATGCATGACGAGGAGCAGCACAACAGGCTGCCTCAAGGAGACACTGTCACTAAGAAGATGACAGCAACGATGTTATTTATTATTTTCCTCCATGTCTTTTAGCTGCTATCACTGATAAAATTTTCTAGACCGCCAAAAGAACGCACGCATAATCGAACACCACATAGCGAGCGGAGGTTACCTCAAGACGACGATGAGATGCAATATTTTCGCCATATTAGTGTTCGCCATGAACACCAAAAGAAGGCTCTCTTAATCGGCATCAGCTATGAAGAGAACGAAGAGGATGGAACGTTGGAAGGACCTCATACCGGTATATTAGAACTTAGAATGATGCTCATCAGTAAGTCCCGCCTTTCTATCAGGATTCTTGGACAAACAGACTTACGTTGCGTCTTTTCCAGAGCAGTATGGATATGCTGACCGGAACATTGTGGTTATGCTTGATAGCCAACAAGTGCCGGTCAAGTTGAGGCCGACCCACAACAACATTGTGAGTTGAATATTTGATCTTCCGTGCAAGATACTGACGATATTCTGCTGAAGCTGGAACAGATCGACATCATGGTCCACGGCGCCCAAGCTGGAGACCATTTCTTCTTTGCTTGTTAGTGTCAACTCATTCCTCTACATCATTCTTATCATTGATGATCCTGCAGTTTCTGGTCACTCAGGCCAAGTCACGAACAGCGAGGAAGATGGCCAAGACGAATGTTGGTCCGATTCATAAAGCTATTTGTACGTTGACGCATCCGTTCGTAGTAATCATTGCAAACGATGGGAAGGATCTTGTTGACAATGTGAGTAATGCATTCCACGTTAGATCTTTGGTGTTGGGCTAACACTCGAGCCTTGATCAGGTATTGAAAGCTCATCTTGTCGATCCCCTGCCAGTAGGCTCCAGCCTTGTTGTAGGTCCATTCCACCTGTCCCTGATTCTCTAAGCTTACCGTAGTCTAGGCTTTCCTGGATACATGCCACTCTGGAAGCTTGCTCGGTTCGTTCATCTTTTTTTCAACTGCTACCATGAATATCTGCTTATCTCCGAGATTAGATCTGACACACCATCAATGCAACAGAGTTTACACTCCTCGAATCTCAAAGGGCTATCGGAAGACTGATTTCCATTGGAATGCCAATGGTAAGGGACAACGATTTGCAGCCATAAGTTGCAGTGCTGACTCTTCCTGTGACAGTACGGCGAGATGCTGTGAATGAGACAGCCGCATTTCATCACGACAGCACGAATGTCCACAAGACGGTGTCCACGATGATTGTGGAATCGCCATCTCCTCCGGAATTTCCCATTGCACGGTGCGAGTCACCGATCACAATGTAGGAGTGCGAAGGAGACTCGTAGTAAAGGCATTCGAACGCCTGAGGCTGCTCACGTCGTAAGTTCCATATATTTTTTGATCTTATACTGCGCCTGATGTTTTCATGCAAAGATTTGTATATCGGTGTGCACAGATGTGCAAAGAGCATGGGAAGGGACATCGATAATCCCAGTAAGTAATGTCTACAAGCGGGTGGCGACCTCTCGCTTACCGAACGTTTCTCTCCAGCAATTTTGAAAAAGGACACACATCCATTGTTGTGTGACCTCATGGTCCGGCTCACGTAGGGCATTTCAATTTGATGTTGTTTGGACAGGGTTCTCATTATATTTTTCCATCTTCAGCCATCAAACCCATGAGCAATGTCTTGATATACACGAATTCACTCCGCAGTACAAACGTGGGCCTCATTCAAATTCGTTCTACGGCGAGATGGTCAATTTTCAAGACCCACAGGTAGGCTTACGCCCATTCTTGCCATCCCAAATGTGCTGACCCAACACTTTTGTTTTCTTCCTTCCAGGTGGCAAGCCATATGCCTTTGGTAAGTTTTCTTTCTGCTCGATGCCTGTTGAATGGCACGACTTATACCCTAATGGCAGAACATGGACGAGCGTTTCGAATTATAATGTTTCTTTGTGCCCGCTTTTGTTATTGCACTTTCCTTCCTGGATCCGGTTGACTCATATACCCTACTTACCTGCTATCCCCCGCACATAATGAGGATTCATAAGCTCCTCCATGCTGCGGATCTCCCCATCTGCATTGAACCGGAACGTAAATATGTATTCGTTGTTGTATGCCTTTCCGCTTCTTGTTTTGCCATTGGTGACTATCTATCTATCTAGCAACATTTGCTGCAGAAATGATCCACCGTTCCCTGTTAACATAGAATTAGGGGGGGGGGAAGGTTGTTTGGCATTAGAAGCATATCTTTGTGAGCCTCGTATATCAAACAAGTACTAGGAAAGGGTGTAAAATAAGGTGCTCAAGCTTGGCATGTTCCCTTGCTGACAACGGTCGTTAGAAGCGAGCATGTATAGGAGAACAAGGGCATACCTCGCTCTTAGTTCCACTTCCAGCGAGTGACATCGAAGTACCACTTAGGTTGCTCTCCCTCCTTGCCCAAAAATCCAGCCAACTTCCGAACATCCTCGTCAGTAGGCCTTTTTTTCATCGAGTAGTTGTTGTACAGTGCAATGATGAGTGTTACATCATCATTCGTTACAACTTGGGGGAGACGAACAGGGATAGAGGAAAGTCCGAGCTCTGTAAAGATAGCTTCGACGGTAGCGGTCATGGTGACAAGCTTCAACAAGACCGTCTCTCCCTCGCGTTCCCCTGGACATTTCCGCAATAAACCATGATTGCGAGCGTATTCGAACAAAAACTCTTCGTCCGCCACGTATCCACAATGAATCAGAGGCGGCTTCTTAAGGCGTTTATTTACAGCCTCCTTTTTGAGAGTTTTCTTTTTGGGAGGGATGAGGTGCGGATAAAGCTCAGGAAGAGGGCCCACATTCAGCAGGTTGAGGAAATCCTTTAAAGAAATCAGGATGGCACGGATTTGAGGGTTGCAAGCGGTACGAGCCTTTTGTGTGAAACACATGCGATTTCTGGGTGCAAGAATGGGGACGACTTGATGCGCACTTGGTACCAACGAGCAGGACATGGCAATAGAAAAGATCTGGTTTGGAGACGACGTAGCCCAGGAACAAATGAGGAACGAATTTGGGTAAAACGAGTGCTTCCTAAGCGAGTGGATGTGGAAGTTGCCACCTCCTGTCCGCTCTTGGTCCTTCCACATCCACTCTCAAAGACGCTGTAGCTCCTCTTTGTATCCCTTGGCACCCCACAAAGTGGAATGATTTTTCTTCCACTCCAGTTTATCTCGGCCTCGTCTGGAACTTGAGAACCACTCCGTATCCTTGGCTGAACCGAAACGGCTAAAGTACCTCACAAAAGTATCCGATTTCCTTCATGATCACTCTTCATCTCATATTTTCAAGAAATGTGCCTTAAGCATTCTTGGAACCCTTTCTCACGTCACCATTGTTCATCAAGATGGCCGTTCGTATTTGAGTGCTCTCACCGCCTTCATTTCTACTTTCACGAGTGTTCATATTCCTCAATATCCTAAATCCGCAGTTCTCAAAGATCTTGAATGGTGGGTATCCAAGCTTTCTCGGCCGTGTGTTTCGCGTTCTCTTGTACACCGAGAAGATGTCTGGGACCTAGGTATTCCGTTGATGCGTCTACTTCTTGGGGCATTGGTGTGGTAATTGACACTCAATGGGATGCTTGGCGGTGGAGAGCTCCATGGCATTTTGATGGAAGGAATATCGGGTGGGATGAAGCAGTTGCTGTTGAATTGGTTGCTCGCATTCTCCTTGAACGAGGTCTAGCCAATGCAGTCGTTCTTATACGTGGTGACAACCAAGGAGTCATCAGATCCTTTGCTTGCGGCCGTGGCCGGAATCTACACATCAACTTAGCTATTCGTCGTACGGACGCCATTGCAGCTTCTTCTAATGTGCTTTACATGCTTGATTACGTCGAATCTGATCAAAACGAGGCAGATCCCATTTCTCGTGGTGAGTTGGGTCCTCACGCTGATCAAATCACCGACTATGTTCAGCTCCCCGAGGAGCTTCAACCCTTCCTTGAACATGTTTAGCACATCCATCATTCACCAAGCATTGGCAAGTGCTGACACTGTAATACTTCGAAAATGTTTTCTCAGTATTTACAGGATTTTTCCTGTAAATTTAGCTATTCTGTTTGGACCGTAGGAATTTGTTTAGAGAATTAGCGAACGCACCAAGTTAAGGGTAGTATGAGTATAGCAATGGCCTAAAATGTACTAGTCAGATCATTTCGGACTTAAAAGGAGATTAGGACCAGTTCCAAGGGAATGGATCAGGGAGCCGAATAACTAAGAAGC
>KN833122.1:22439-36045 GCA_000827315.1 Piloderma croceum F 1598 | reverse complement strand
AACAAGTTGAACTTCACCCCATGTCTCAGAATCTCGTTGCGGCTCAGATCTCGACCTCGTACTCCGTCTCTTAACTTCAATACCGCGTTATTTAGTTTAGACTCCGCTCCCGCTCCCGCGCACTTGCTTTCGTATTCTTGCACTCGCGTTCTCGCTCTCGCTCTCTCGCGTTCCCGCACTCTCGCTACCGCGCTCCCGCACTCTCGCTACCGCGCTCCCGCACTCTCGCTACCGCGCTCCCGCACCCGCGTTCGCTAAATCGCACTTCGCTCGGCGCATCGCACGCATTGTAATTAAACTCATTTTACCTCATCTCACTCATTATAGGAAGGGTTACTCACCCACTCGCACCCCTCAGTCCGCGACACAGCAGTGGTATATTGGTGATTTATATATATTTCATTGATAGATACACTGCGAGCGTATCACCGATAATAATAATAATCAAGAGTTTTTAAGTACTTGAAATATCTCAGGAAAATGTTGCGGGTTCGACTTGGACAGCCCTTCCAAATTGTTTAAAATCACTACTCGATTTCTTATCCTTCTATTCAGGGATTGAAAAATGGTCACAAGGACTTTAGCAAAGCACAGAGTTCAGAGGTAAGATCTAAGAGTCAGAATTGACCACATCCAGTCAGTCATACCACCAATGCTGGTGGACAGATTTAGACAGAGAATGAGGAGATCACCTGGTTCAGCAACTTGTAATTTACTATTGAAAGTAATATGGTTTGCATACATGGTAATAAAATCAAACGGGGCCAGGTCTGCCTGGTGGGCCAAATGTTATTTTTCAATATGAATTCAACAGTGATGTTTTCTGTGTGACTGGATTACCTTATTTGGTAATAATTTTGAGAATGCTTGATATGGAGAATATCATATATATCCAGGACTCATTTTTCAATACAAATTCAACCACAATGTTTGTTTTGTGATTGGACTACCCTATTTGGTAATTTTGACCAACACCATTATTGGAGTGAGTAAAACCACATCAGTATATAGTATATGATATATTTCCAGGTTCTGATTTTTGTTCAGGATCTGAATCTGAAGTCAGAATGTCAGTATTTTATTTGTGTCATATGTTAGAATTTGATTTATGTGAATTTGCAATGTAAAATATTGATTTAGATATAGCAAATGTTCCAACCACTAAGACCACTAAAATTGCTGTCAGAGGGTAGCTCTATAAGTCTAATACATGGCTCAAATGAGATTTTAAAACTGAAATTGACAACTTGACAATTTTCTAGAATAGCAATTGTAGACAATGTTATGGATCCATAGAATATTTGTATGTACAAGTATTCTAATAGATCTATAAACTAAATTGGTGTTCTATGAAATACTTACCAATTTATGAGAAATGAACTAGTACTTAAGATATAATATGTATTTAATCTTAAGAAATGTTAATTCTTTTCTACTTAAGTGAATAAGTCTAGCAGAATATAGTTTGGACTGTATTCAAGGAATAATGTGAATATATACCTTGAATAGAATCTAAGTGGCACAGGACCTGGTGGCACTTAGATATAAAGACAGTAAGATGCACTGAGAACAATTGTTAGTGGGATGCCAACTAACCTACTACATTCAAAGAAGCTATTTCAAGAGAGTGCAAAGCTATTTGGCTTAAATATAGAGGTTATAAATAATATAAAGTGAGTCAATATATTACTTAAATGGTGTGGCTAAAATGTTTATATTCAGGTGTATTCTCAGTTTGAGAGTGGTTGAGGGGTGATAAGATGATTATATTGACGGTGGCAAAGCCTCGTATTTATACATAAAGCTATGGAATAAGAGGGAATGCAAGGGATAACTCAGAGTCATCAGAAAGAGCTTTGGATGACTCCCTGTGAGTCATTCTTACTCACAGGAAGCTATTCTTGGCCACCTGAGGCCATCAGTCTCGGGCTAGAGGTCAGGTGGCTGTGAGAACGTGTTGGGAACATGTTTTGAACAAAGTGCTTCCTAATCTGGAAGGTAAGTTGAAACTCAGCAAGGCTACAGTTTCAGATGATCTTGTGGCCTCACTCAGTTTAAACTAATCTTAAATAAATATGTTATGTAAAAGTCTGAGACTGTAAGGCATAAGTATAATTAATATCCAAGGATGTTAATTATACATTTAAAATATAGAAAATAAATGTAAAAGTCATCCAAGATGCGAAGCACTAAGTGGCTGTGTTATCACATGAATATAGCACTTATCTAGTAGGTGCTCGGAAAGTATCTTCAAAATAACATTTCTAAACATATCTTTGGTAGAAAATAATAGTAAAACATCAGCTTAAAATGGTGAGATGGGAATATTAAAAAGGAAATTAAAAATATGCATATAATCAGAAATGGCAACAGTATTCCCAACAGACAAGAACTTTCTACCTTAGATGATAATTTGCAATTCACCATCACAGCTTTGCTGTTGATGAGAATGGATGATGATCATCCAAATTAGGGACTTACAGCCCACATGTATGGCATGGGTTCCTCTTGACATCATCATTGATAAGAACCTTTAGTCCCTGCACTATTATGATGACTCAGAGCTGAACCTGGGAACCTTCTATTGGACCACCCTGGAACCTGTCATTGGTGACACACTCTGGTGATCACCAGGCAGAGCTTGTATAAACTTGCCTGTACTATAGTGGCCCCCTACTAGCTCCCCCCATGGATTTCAACAGCTCATTTAGCTTGGACCCTACAGATTAGGCTATAAGCCCTCCCAATCTAACTTTGTTAGATTTTTCAAACATATTTTGTAAGCTGTTTATCTGCAGTTTTATAGCATTTGTTAGTGCTAATCTATCTATGTGCAGCATCACTGTCTTTCCTCCCCTTTTATCTTCTCTTGGGGTTCCTCTGGTGCAAAGTAGATGTAGTTCTTTCAAGTTTCCCTCTTCTGAAATAGATAAATAATTGTTCTACTCCAGCTGGGCCCATTTACCCATCCTCCTCTACATTCTATTCAAATACTTCTACACATCTTGGAATACAGGAAGAACTATTTGCTATTGGTCTCCCTCCAGCCCATCAACTGGAGACGGGCAATGCTTGCCAAATCAGCTTGTCAGATGGTTGCATCTTAATACAGCTTCACACAGTCACTTTTTTGCATTGCATTGTAGGAGAAAGTTGTTCATACATCTTATTTGAGAGCATTGTTAGAAACAGATTTTTTTTAAGAGCTTCCTGTCTTTGAAAACCTTGGCATGGCAACTCTGCCCTGGAAGACTGATGACACATATGATAATTCTACTCCTAAGAATCCATGAAGAATACAGCATAAAACAAAATCCCACTTGTTTTATGACAGTATGATTGAGTTTACAGAGTGCATTAATGCTGCATGGCACAAAATATGCCAAACAGAGCATGTTTGGCTTCTGTCACTTGTTAAGGCTCAACATCGGAGCTAAAAAATTTATCACAAGCTTCTTCATATTACATTAGCCAAACATTGAAAAATTTGGGTCATTCTGTGCATGTGCTGGGTTTTGAGCTCGCATTTTGTATTTGAAAGAGTGTGGCCCAAAAAGGCAACTGGCATCAAATGGCTCTTTCCCTGCCAAAATTGCAGTTCTAATGTGGCCTGCAGCATCACTCTAATAGTTGTTTTGAGCATCTAGAATATTATTTTATAGACCAGTAAATGATTTGTTAGGAATAGAAAAATTTTACCTGCCTCCAAACTCTCAGAATACATAATGTTAAACACAGCAATAAGTCTCAGAGAGACATTGTAACAAATCTGTTCCTAACAATCTCCTTTGTTTTTTATTCTCTACAAGTTTATAATACAAGTTAAAAGTGAATTTTGAGTGTATGAGGCTGTATTAAATGTGACCATTTTACTAGGGGAGAGACCATTCACCAGATTTGGCAGGTGTTGCCCGTCTCCACATCAACAGCCAAAACCCTCCTTCAGGAGATTTTCAATGGCATCATGTCCTAGAAGTTCACATCTTTTTTGTTTAGCATTGGTGTTGACCCTTCTGTGTTGATGGTCGCTCCCTGTTACAAATATAATTCAGTTCAACCAATCACATGGCTGAATCATATGACATGCATGACCAGAGACCATGAACTCACATGCACATGACTCTATACCACCCAGATCAAGAACTTTCTCCATTCAGCAAGATGATTTGGAGTGATGGCCTATACAGCATGGCATCATACTTTCATCAGAAGTGTTGTACACTTCCCTTATCTTACTATCTGACCAATATGAATGGTTCCAGCAATCTATTGATCCTTATCTACTATCTCTCAAGACCATCAGAGATACCACATGGTATCTAGCTTTTTAGATGTCATGAATCTTTTTATTCTCACGTCACTAACCACGTGACACTTGTTTCTTGTCATCTGACCCTATCTATCTTCATGACTTCACCTCTCTTCTTACTATCTATTCGGAATTCTATCAGATCTGTATTACTCCACTATGATGTCATCCGCAGTTCTGCAGCACTGCTGCGCATTATGATCCCCTTTTGCTATTGGCTAGTTACCTTCCAACATTCTGTCTACTTGCTTATCTATTGATCTCGCATTCCGATTGGACGATTACCTATTACCCCTCTTAGCTTAGATGATATCTCAGATTGTATTTAGATAGCTCTGAATCGATCGGAGACACCAGTCTTAAGCTGGTCTATCCTCCTAGCTGCTTTCCACTCAACTCAACTCTAAGATCCCAGCCTTAGAGAATATCTAGAATGGTATTAGCTTTATCTGAGCGGACAGTGATGACCTGAGGGCAACCCCTCTCGCAGCTAGTCGCTGACAAAAGCTTAAGACTCCGTCCCTCACCTCTTCACTCCGCATGTTCATCACCCTTCTTCTTATCACCGTCCTTACCATTCTCATCTACCTTCTTCTTATCACCCAACCAACCTTCCATCGTCGGTCTTATCGTTATCTCAGAGACGAGATAAGGGGATACGAAGTGTGCATTCGAACCGCTCGACCTCCGAAGTATTCGAAGCATCAAGGACGTTTCTGAACGTCGTTTCCATTGCCCATCATTCAGTACTCATTCTATTTTATCATCCCACTTCTATACTTCCAATTCTTGTCCAGATTTGGAAACCTTATCATATCGGTTGATATCCAATATTTCGCCGATAATGAAGCAGGATATATAAAGATAGGCTTTCGGAAACACAACGACCCAGAAACCCCCACACCCTCTACCCCACCGACCAGACCTGCTACTCCTAGTCCCCCTGGAACGTCCGAAGATCCAACCAGACTACGAGTACCACCCGAACTTTGACACCGCCGTCAAAATATACCAATCGTTGACGATACAACTACCTCTAGTTATGGGATACCGATCAAGACATCTCCTCTTATCGAAGAGTCGAGAATTGTCGATCAACAATTAGTCGAACAGAGTGTTTTCCACGACGCCGAGGAACCACTCCCGAACGTTCAACGTGTCTCTTCACCGATCCCCACCAACAGAACAAGTACCATCCAATGTCCACAGTCACCACCAATCATTGTCAACAGAGTTAGATCGCCTGCTCCAGCTATCCAAGCTAGAGTCGATCCACTCTTCGCCACTCCAAATCAAAGCAACTAGCCCCCTTCTACTTCTTGAATTCCTATGCAAGGACCTTGTGGCCGCAGAAGACGAGTTTCCGCATGAGAAGTATCAGAAAGCGCAGACCCTTTTGCAATTTTGGAACGAGACGCCGGTGATTGGAACCCTTTGGAACACTATCGGTGGAATCCCGATTGGAGCATTTTTAGAGAAAGAGACCCCCGACGAAACATCATCAGACTATCACTCACCCCCGACCCCGCACCTATCCGTACCATCAAAAAACCATTTCGACTTAGAGCCGCTAGAAGAGCTAACGCTTGCTACGCCCTTGTGAACACCGACAAATCCCTATCTACCAGAGCACACAGATATCCAGTCAGAAGATATCAGCTTAGGCCATGCAACGCTTAATCTTCATCATATGTTTGCGTCGCTCACGGATTTATATCAGCCACTTCGCCCACTTCTAGGACCACTAGCACGCCCCACGCCTTCAGCTCTATTTCAGATTCAAACCCCGGTACAGCTTACCGCAGAACAAGCTATCGAGAGATCATACCAGGATAGTATTGATCGTCTCAGAGAACCACCGCGTACACACTTGTTGCCTACGCCCCGCACAAGAGTCTTCACCGACTACATTTGACAACTGTGTCATCTTGCAGCCGCAGAGGCCACTACGGGGTATCAGATGACACAGACTCGAACAATAGTTCTGAAGAGGAAAGACCCTTTCACTCCCCAGAGCCCCCGTCAATTGAAGAAGAGAGCCCGCAGGAGGTTCCCGAAGAATTAACTTCATTGACACATCCTTTTTACGAAGGAAGACAGTATCCACCAGTACCGCCACTTGAACCTCCTCCGCAGGTTCATTTACCACCACCACCAGCACTCAGTACTAATCCCAGTATGAGTGATCCGCCACCAGCCACACTGGCTGCGCCCGCAACACCGAAGGAGAGAGGATGTCGTCCCGACCCCTTCTCCGAACCCAAGAACTACGAACTGTTCAGACGACAGATCAGAATATTCTTCTTGGCTAATCCTGAAATTTACGACACCGACATACGCAAAATCTTCTTCACCCTTACACTCCTTAATGAAGGGCCGCCAGGCCAATGGGCACAAAATTACATTGAACGAGTAGAGGCACAGGCAGACCAGGCAGGCAACATACCCGAAGCTGCCTGGGGAACGTTTATCGCGTTCATGAACAGTCTGAGAGACTCCTTTGCTGATCCAAACAAAGGACGTTCCACCTCGAACACTTTGGAAACTCTCACCTATGACAACAATTGTCAAGCTGACGAGTTCTTCCAAGAATTCGAGACTCTTGCTGGACGCGCTGGATATATCAACAATAATGCCTACCTCATCAACCTCCTCAAATGAAAAGTCCCTACCCACCTGCTGAAGAAAGTCTACAATGATACGATACCAAACACGTACACATCCTACAAAGAGAAAATTATTCGCTTCGACAACCTAGAGCAACAGCTCAAGGCAGTCACACATCACTCAGGACCTAAACGCTCCTATCCCTCGCCAAGCTATTCATCATCGTCAACCTCGTCTCACGCCAAAACTTCTACCGGAGTTTATGGAGGCGCAGGAGAACCCATGGACATCGGTCGCAACCGACCAAAGGCCAAGCTTTGGGTCCACCGCACCTCCTCATCAACAAAAAAACCCGCCGGCAACAAACCAACCAGAGGAGCGATGAGGATAAAGTGCTTTGGATGCGGAAAGGAGGGACACATGGTGTCCAATTGTCCGCTTGAGAAGCGAAAGAAGCGACAACAGATACGTGCTTTCATTGAAGAACTTGATACCGAAGAAGCAGATTTGATAAAGGATTTTCTCAAAGTCTGAAGGAACCTGCAGTGCCTTTGGACTCTTCACTTGTACCACCACCTAGGAATTGACTCAGTGTAACACCACCCCATGCGACTTCTTCCACCCAGATATTCGATACTTACGACAACTGTACTTATATCACTACGAATGAAATTGATTGCCTTAACCGAACAAAGACTGCACTTGATCAAGATGATCACAAACAACTTTGAGGACCCCCACCACTCGAAGAGGAGCCTAAGGAACCTGGCACCCGAGAGGCAAGAAGGCACACTCTCACGACTAAAGCACCGGTCCTGGCATGACGCATTGGACTTGAGAGAACGAGTATAAACACGGATCAAGGGAAAGGGACGCCTTTCGCCTATACCGAAGATGTGGACTCATCACCGCTAGCAGATGAGACTTCAAAGAACTCAGAGGCCTGGTCACCCTCTCATGAAGAAGTTATAATGCTCTCAGACGAAGAGCGACAGTCGAAGGATACAGACTGGATAAAGAAATTGGAAGAACTACACCGTCGCACTGAAACTTATCGCAGAGGCGATACACGTGCAATAATGTATAGGCCTTCGGAGCGCTGCGCTGGGAAGCAACAGCAAACCTGTCCTATGACATTGAAGCACTCCTATTTTTCAAACAAAACCGAAGAACCTGATTCTACAGTTGACAATGACGTCCTGGAATCACCACATCAAGAAACCTGACACTCCTTACAGAGACGCTTTGGAGGAAGACGACTATCACCCCATACCGCGCCATGGATTGCACAATGAATCCATGAAGACAAAACCCCTGCCGCCGTTGGAATACTACTCACTTGGGTACACCCACACTGAACACTTGAGGCAGACGATACTACCATCGAACAGCTTAACTGCTTGTCCGATCAGGATGTAGTACTTGCACTCACCGAACTCGCTGAACCCAAAAAATATATCCAAGGCACCAAAGGAAACAAACTCTCTATTTGAACGATTTTGACAACCAAAAATTGTAAGAAGATCATAGAAACATTCGCACTTATTGATAGTGGAAGCACTGGCTTGTGCATCCATAAACGATTTGTCAAAGAACATCAAATCCCAACCAAAAAACTCCCTCACCCCATCCCTGTTTATAATGCTGATGGCACACTAAACAAGAATGGAGATATTACTGAAACTGTCACACTCGAAATGATTATTCAGGATCACAAGGAAGAAATCACTCTTGTAGTTTCAAACCTTGGAAAAGCCGACCTCTTCCTAGGCCATGAATGGCTCAAACATCACAACCCTACCATTGATTGGACCAAATCCTGAATCGAACTCGACAAATGCCCCTCGCATTGTCATTATGTCACCTATGCAACTGAAGTTGAGGAAGAACTCGAGAACTGGAATACTTCTGACGAAGAAGACGATCCACCCCTTGAAGAAGACGATTGAGTCTTTGTCTTCGACGTGGATTCCTACCTCAAACTCAACCGAACAAATTATGATTATGTCAAAAAATATGACCCTACCTATGGAAAAACCAAACCCTGGAACAGTGTCGTTCCACCCCAATATCACGATTACGAAGATGTTTTCACCAAGAAAGATTTCGACAAACTCCCTGAACAACGACCTTGGGACCACGCAGTCGAACTCACACCAGGATCGAAACCTACCGATTGTAAAACTTATCCCTTGTCGCCGCAAGAACAAAAATCACTTCAGGAATTTATAGATGAAAATCTGAAAACTGGACATATTCGCCCCTCTAAATCACCCATGGCTTCACCTTTCTTTTTTGTCAAGAAAAAAGATGGAAGCCTTCGACCCACACAGGACTACCGCAAACTTAACGAGATTACAATCAAAAATCACTATCCACTTCCACTTATTAGCGAACTCGTTGATAAGCTTGCAGGAGCCCGAGTCTTTACCAAAATGGATGTACAATGGGGATATAACAATATTCGAATAAAGGAAGGAGACAAATGGAGAGCCGCATTCCGTACCAACCTTGGATTATTCGAACCCACTGTGATGTTCTTTGGACTCACCAATTCACCCGCTACATTTCAATCTTTCATGAATCACATTTTCCGCGACCTTATTGCTCAAGGGCACGTTGCTGTATACATGGACGACATCCTTATCTTTACCGAAACTGACAAATAACACGCTCAGGTCATATGAGAAGTATTGAAGATACTTCGACAAAACAATCTGTTCCTCAAACCTGAGAAGTGTACCTTCCACGCTTCAGAAGTGGAATACCTAGGCATTATTATTGGTCATAACCAAGTACAAATGGACCCCTCTAAAATCGCCACGATCCGCGATTGGCCCATTCCAACAAAGAAAAAGGAACTACAATGTTTCCTTGGATTTTGCAACTTCTATCAAAGATTCATCAAAGACTACTCACATATTGCAAAACCTCTAACATCCCTCACCGGAGATACTCCCTAGAAATGGAGTACTCTCGAACAACAATCATTCAATACCCTCATTCAATCAATCACATTCGAACCAGTCCTCGCCTTACCCAATCCCGTTGGACAATTCCGAATCGAAGCTGATTCTTCTGACTACACAGTTGGAGCAATCCTATCACAACTACAGGGTGATAAATGGCATCCTATCGCCTATCTCTCCAAGTCTCTAACAGAGACTCAACGTAACTATGAGATATACAATAAGGAGATGCTTGCTATCATGCTCGCACTAGAAGAATGGCGACATTACCTCATTGGTGCCGATGAAATATTTGAAATCTGGACAGATCATCAAAATCTTCAATATTTCCGCCAACCACAGAAGGTTAATTGAAGACAAGCTCAATGGTTTACGGAACTTGCCCAGTATCATTTCACTCTTCATCACAAACCCGGAACTTCAAACATAAAACCTGACTTCCTGTCGAGACCGCCAGATCTTGACAAGGGGGAGAAAGACAACGAAAACACCGTTTTGCTCCCTGAGCATCATTTTCGTTCTCTTTATCTCAACCTTCAAAATGCCGAGTTAGTACTTGAAGCTTTCCCTGAAGCAGTGAGAGAGCGACTTTCTCACTTCCGACACCATCAATACGACAAAAGCGCCCAAGTTGGCTTAGAAACCAACGACCCCGATTGGAAAGACCATGGCCACGGACTCATCACTTACAAACACCACATATATATTCCCCCCACGACTTCGCTGCACGAAGACATAATTCGACTACATCATGATTCTATCGCTGCTGGACATCCAGGACGATACAAAACCCATGAACTCATCACACAAGAATATTGGTGGCCTCGCATACAGGCGAATATTCAACAATACATTGATGGATGCAAAATCTGCCAATGTACTCGAGTTCATAGGAACAAACCCCATGCACCACTTCACCCTCATGAAATACCCTCTCAACCGTGGGAGCATATTTCAATCGACATTATCAGGCCGCTGCCTGAATCCTCAGGATATAATGCAATATTGGTCATCATTGACCGATTTTCCAAAATGATTCTCCTTACTCCAATACGTGATACACTTAACACTGTCGAAACCGCCAAGATCTATCGAGACCGAGTCTGGAGTAGATTTGGACTACCTCGAAAGATCATCAGCGATCGAGGACCACAATTTGTTAATCATTTCACAAAGGACCTTTACCAAATCATTGGAATACAGACGAATCCCTCTACTGCATATCATCCTCAAACAGATGGACAAACCGAACACATGAATCAGGAGATCGAACAATACCTCCGATTATTCATAAATCACCGACAGACAGATTGGAAAGAATGGCTCGCCTGCGCAGAATTCTCCTATAATGACAAAATTCAGACCTCTACTGGACACTCTCCCTTCTACGTTAATTACGGACGTCACCCTAACAAAGGAACGAACCTACGAAGAGAAGTTAAGAGCCAGAGCGCTGCTGAATTTGCCGAAGAAATGCCAAGGATATGGGAAGAAACCGGAGCCGCACTACGCTTAGCCGCCAAACAAATGAAAACGTACTACGATCGCAAACGAGAACCCTCTCGAGAATACAAACCTGGAAACAAGGTTTGGCTTGAAGGATATAATATTACCACCGACAGACCTTCAAAGAAACTCGATGACAAGCGATATGGACCTTTCAAAATAATCAAGAAGGTTGGCAAGGCCGCTTACAAGCTAGAACTCCCAAAGACTTGGAGGAGTATCTGGCCTGTCATCAACAAAATATTCCTAACCCCCTATGTCAAACCTGCCTATAACTCACAAAAACAGCCCCCCCGACCTCCCCCGGAGATCATGGATGAACATGAAGAGTATGAAGTCGAAGAAATCATGGGCTCGCAATTGAGTGGCAATTGCCTACAATACCTGGTCAAATGGAAAGGATACCATGAACGTCACGAATGGACTTGGGAACCCCTTCGCAATTTGACCCACGCCGATCAAGCAGTCGATGACTTTCATAAGTCTCATCCTGCTTCCCCGTGACAAATCGACATGCATAACTTCAAATTCATACCTATTCCAGAAAACGATACCACTCAATCCACCGCTGAGCAATGGATCGATGGAAAGATCAATCCTGATGGCTGGACCCTCAGAATAAACACTATCTCTAATTTTCAAGATTCAACACCTACTCCTGAACCAGAAGTAGTCCCCACTCCTTCACCTCAATCTCATCCTATCGAAAATGAAATACCCGAAATCACATGGAGCGCTATTCCTATCGAAGATTGGAACATCCCAGACGAAAATGCACCTCCTTCTCCTCCTCGACCCCCACCTCGTCGTTTTAATCCTATCAAGCAAGAACATGCTAACATGCATTGGCCTTTCTGCAAAACACCCAATTGCAGATTTCACCAAGGCGAAAACTCATGGTCTTATTAAACAAGCTGTCTAAGGGACAAGACTATTTAACGCCGCGGTAGGAAGGAGAACGATAGCCCCTGGTTGACGTGCATAATACCCATACCTCTTAACCCGAGCTATGATGGTACCCTATGCAAAAGAAGGATCAATAAACTAGAAAATCAACAAAGTCACAATCGTACTCACATCACCCATACGCGAAAACGCAGTAACATGACCATACGAAACCACATTCCACTCCCACCAGAAAACAAAATCACGGATCTATGCTTCCAACGATAAATCAAAAAAACATTGAAAAAATAATAAAAAACCTACTTGAAACGGCACATCCGGCAGATTACCCATGAAGGGCAGTGCGAGCTGGAACGGAAGAACATGTACATTGGTCGAATCTTTGACCACTGGATGAGGCTCACGACAAGTTCGTCGCGAAGTACGTTTGACCAAGACAATAGATTGGGCAGCTGGATACATCATTGAATGGATGGATGATGGTTGTTGAAGGAGAAGAAACGACAAGGAAAACTTTTCCTTAAATAACCACTGTCAACGGCGATACCGTCTTAACCCCAACAACATGTGACCGCAATGTCACAAAACTACAGCCTGGCATGCTTGTAGCCCCGTATTCTGGGAACGGTTATTCTCGGACAGCGCGCGCACTTTCTCGCTGGCTGACCCTGCCCTGGGGATGACGCAATCGAAGAAGCAAAATTGGGTCTGCAATTTGACCTAAAACTACGGCTTGGAACACTTACTACCCCGTTTGAGATGCACGGTTATGCATAAAACACCTTCTACGGAAGCTGCTCCAGCGTAATGAACCTCACTGATTCCGTTCAAGCTCGAACGAATGGAATAAAAAAGGCCATGTCTGCCGAGAGTTACCCTTTAACACACCCCCTCCATGGTGCTCTCACAAACTATAATAGCTGATTGACACGCTATTACGAGGACAAAACCGCCTACTGAAAACAACATATCAGTAACAACAACACATTATCTTCCTATGATTCAGTCGATTGAGACGCTCGCCTTGATCGGAGGGTAATGTCATGAATCTTTTTATTCTCGCGTCACTAACCACGTGACACTTGTTTCTTGTCATCTGACCTTATCTATCTTCATGACTTCATCTCTCTTCTTATTATCTATTCGGAATTCTATCAGATCTGTATTACTCCACTATGATGTCATCCGCAGTTCCACAGCACTGCTGCGCATTATGATCCCCTTTTGCTATTGGCTAGTTACCTTCCAACATTCCATCTACTTGCTTATCTATTGATCTCGCATTCCGATTGGACGATTACCTATTACC
>KN833121.1:22292-33018 GCA_000827315.1 Piloderma croceum F 1598 | reverse complement strand
ATAGCCTGCGATGACCCTCACCCGGGCCTGGAACCTCCAGCCGACTCTCCTGGTTCTGTTTCTGCTTCTCAAGACGATTCCGAGCCCACATGTCCCTCTTCGCATCCTGCTCGGGATCTTCCAAACACCTGAGATCAGCATCCTTAACTTCTTTCCACTCCATCTCCTCTGGATCGGCTCCGAGAGCAATGAGTGCATTTCGCGCTGTATTATATCTGGCTTGAAAGATTTTTATCTTCATATCATTTGAATCTATGGTGGTGCGTGTTCTGGTACTAGCTCCCTGATGACGAACATGACACTGCTTGTATGTCATAAGGCCAGATTTGATGTAAAGGTGAGTGCGGATGTGGTCGAGTGAAGTCCGACACTGAGCGTCTCTCAGCTGCCTCTCGATCTCATCCAGTCCCAGGTGGCACCCGCCGAGTACTTGGGTGGAGATTTCGGAGGGGAGGAAGAGCACTTGAAGTTCTACGGGCTCGGGTTTGCTCGTAACGTCCTGGTCACCTGCTACATCTGGCCTCTTGCGTTTAGTGGCGCCGGGTGGGCTTGCGGAGTGATTGGAACTCGTAATGGAGGCCACTGTAGGCATATACGTGCCCTGGAGAGTCCTGAATCGAGTGAGTTCATGATTCAGTCGGGTGCGCTGATCGAGAAGGTCCATTTTTTGAGTCGGCGTCCAGATATTTGTATATTTAACCTCAAAAGCAATTTTGCGTCTGGGGATTGGCTGTCAGCGACACCGCAGATGATGAAAATGAGAAACAAACAACTTACTGGCGGTCTTGTAAATCCAGTCCCGCCACGACAAATGCGCTGGCGTTGACTTCATTCAATGCAACAACACCGTTCGCAGCCAACTCAGCCTCCTCCTCGGCCAATAGTAGCTTAACGTCGGCTTCAGTGACACCTGTGTTCGAAGTGGGAGGCTTAGTAGACATTTGAGAGGCAAAATATGAATATTCAAACCTGATTTGATCACAACATAAGGATTCGGCTGCGTGTGATCCTGCTCCCATGCTGTCACCATCTCCAGCCAGTCGGAAACATCGTCCAGTTGTAACTCTGAGAAGCGTTGAAAGGCCTCTTCGTGCTCCTTCTCTTGGAGGAGAGCCTTTGAGAGCTTCTTATGAAACGAGATTCCTGCCAAAGACGAATTAGCAACCATTGGTAAATATAGGAGAACAGTTACCCATGCCGACTATCTTCTGCCAATTCCAGTGGACCCAATGCCAGTCCAAACTATCGTGGCGGGATCCAGGACCCATCTGTTTGGTACTGGCACAAACCGGTCCAGTGTTTGAATGCGTCCTCTTGATGCCTTCTCCATCGGTACGCCCAGCGCCAGGTAAGTAGTTGAGGGAGTAGTCGGTTTGGCACTCGAGTTTATGGGAGTAGACGTGAAGCTTGGGGATGACGACATCCGTGGGTCCAAGAGGCGGAGGTCGGATATGTAATGGAAGCTTATTGAGGCGTTCGAGCAGGTTTATCCACCACTGGCACGCGATATCATATGAAATGACCTTCTGAAGTTCGCGATTGTGGTGTTTGAGTGCTGACGCAAACACGTAGTCCATATTCGCGTATCTATGAAATTTGACATCTCAGCGTTTCGCAATGAGGAATACGAAAATTTACCTTTCACCCTTCTGCAGATCCGCAACGCCTCCTCGCTCAATAAACTCATGCCTAGCACAGCAACAAATCCCAGCACCGGTGGTAGCATATCCAGCTGAGAACTTTGAGTTCGCGTGGTCAAGGGCAGAAAGACCCGTGCAGGACGATATTTCCTTCTGGTCGGTGACCGTCAGGATGTACTTGCGAAATCCTGTGTCCTCAACAAAGCTAGCTAAGCCAGTACCGAGGCCGGGGTCTTTCTTCTCGCTGGAGACCAGACGGCGCTTAAGCTGAAAGCAGGCATCGATGGCGAGAAATAGAATATAAAGAAACCTACAAATAATTAGTACAATAGAATGTATCCGAGGGTGGGCTGACTTACTTAATATCATCAGGAGCATCCTTCCAGTTCGGCGGGAGATTGATCCCAGGGTGGGGACAGGCAGGGCAGATCACTCCCAGCTCACCCGGCTGCGTCCCCTTGGAACCAGAGATAGTATGGCCTCGCCCAGCGTGCTTCAGCATCTTGAGATGCTGCCACTCACGCATGATGCGCATGAACTCTTTGTATCGATCCTAGAGCAAAATGAGAATCAGATTGAAGTAACAGTTGCAAGCGAAGGTCACGTACTTTGATTTTGCTCATCCCAGCATTATCCGTGAGTTTCTCCAGTGCAGAAAAGTAGTCGTAGCCAGCGACCTTGCCTTGTAAATTTTGCATGTGAAAATGTGTGAGGACGGCGAATGTTGCGCAAGTTTGAGGCTCGGTGTGCGTGGCAGGGTACCATTGCCGTCGAAGTAGTTGCTGTCGATGGGAACCATACTCGCCAACGTGGTCGCATTCACAGTAGTCAATCTTGACGTGATGCAGTCCGTTGGTGTGGATGACTATGAATTCATGATAGCCACGGCGTGGGTTTGAGCAAGGTTTTCTGGGTGGATGCCCTAGCTGGACACGAAGACCTATGTCGGCGAGGGTAGTCGGTTCGAAGTAAGTGCCGTTCCATTTCTATATAAAAATGAGCAAGGGAACGGAGGGAGAAAAGAAGAGATGTACCTCGATAACATGCAAGGGGTTCCGTGCGTGATCTCGTACACAGCACTCGTTGCACAGCAACACCCCGCCAAAACAGTCCTTGCAGCGCACTGTTGCGGGCTTCTGCAAGAGCAAATCGACAGCAGAGAGTAACGAGTGATGGCTACATGAGGGACAGTGGTCGGCGGTATACTGGCCACGTCCCTCTAAACAATTGAGTTCGTCGAGATATTCATCTCGGAAAGGAACCCATTCGGTTAAAGGTTGGTCCTGGCCCAACGATAAGATAAGACTGATCCCGCTGATGAAATCGAAACCTTACTGATGATACGTATCTCCTTGCCCGAGGTTTAGCCGCATTCTCGGCTCTGACCTCCTTCTCTAACAAGTCAATAAAGCCGGGCACAAGCGAGTCGGCGTCAAAGTCGGGGTCAAAGTCAGCGTCAAAGTCGTTTTGCGCTCCATTGAACCCGCCTAGAGATTCAGGCAAGGGTGTTGGAGGTGCGATATCTTCCGTTTGTCGATAGTGGCGGCGGCCATCTGCGGAGGTGGTAGCAAACTGAGCTGCCGAGTCGTGCTCAAGGAGGTCATCTGCATTGAAGTTAAACACTTCGACACCGACGATCCTCCTCTTCCCTTTTGACTTTCTCCGGTATTTTGGTACTGGCACCGGGACCTTGTGGTAGTGCACGTTGCTTGACATTCGTTGATTGTTCCGGCAGCTTCAGTGATGGGTCTCGTTACGTCGAACTTGATGATTACCTTATACGGCAACTGTGTACCAACCGAATTGGATATATCGGGTAATGCCACTCGTTCATCAACCACCATGTCTGCATCCATTAACCAAGTCGCAATCAGTAAAGTTAGCCATCTGACCATCCCAAATTTGCATTGTGCTAATGTAGATATACTGACAGTCTCATTCGTCCTCCACTCCCATCGCTGATGTCGAACAGTTCGTAAAGGTAAGGGTTTTGCCAAAACTGTCATCTCACTTATCTCGCATTGTTTTCATTTGCGACTCTAGAATATCGACAGCCTCATTCACAGTGGGCGCATTACTATCACCAACCTTCCACGCCCGCCCATCCTCTCACCCGCCCCTCGTCACAAATTTGATTGCGGCATGCAGGGCGACCTCTCCTTCTATGTTTCCCCTTTCGATAAGCGTGACAGTGGTCAACTTGTGTGCGGTGTTTTCAACCAAGGCTGCATGTGGGGCATCGATCCGATCCAGGGGTCGTCTTCGTCGAGGACGGATGCTGAAGGGATTGAACGTCAGTGGAGTCATCTTCGTGTCTCTATTGGGCTTGATGCGGCGTGCAGGGAGCGTATTCGTTTTTCTGGTCGGCTTTTGGCTCGCCTTTGATGATATGGTTTAGAGTCCCAAGGAATGACTTGTGTAGTCATACTTACGTTCATTTGCACTCCCGTACAATACATCCTTTCTTTCTCTCCTTTATGACAAACCCTCACGTCCATTAGGATGTTGCACAGAAGATGAACAAATTAACTGGTGACGGCACAACAACAGCCACCGTTCTCACCAGTGTCATTCATCGCTCCCGGGTCCAATATCGGTTGGTGAAACTCATCAAGGGGTTTCCTTATCTTGTGAGTGAACGTTCGGGGGATATCTGCTCCTCCGAATGTAAGACTCGGTCCCTCCTATTCTTCCTTCTGTTCGATGTTATCTTCTGATCGGTTTAACATGTCTAGTAAGCTTACTGAATTATTATTTATTAATGTTGCTAACTCGTTCAGGCAACAAGGTTTCGCTGTTCCCCTTCGGTTGTCCAATATATACCGGAACCGAATTCGATATCGTCTACGGAATATCGAACAGATGATTCATATCTGCGTGTCTACAATCAATCGATTGACCGACTCGCATGCGCCTTGGATGGCAACGCAATGTTACCGCCAGCGTTTCAATATATCCAGCTTGCTTGCTATCTACGACTGGTGGCCGACACGAGCCAGGCTTATGGCAATTGCTGCCATTAGAGAAGGTCCATCCCAGGTATGCTGGAGCTCGCGAAGGTGGCGTGAGTTTTGGATCTGTACATCGTGTGGCTAAAGTACAAATCCAAAACTCAGACGGGCGCTAAGTCATGCCACTTGCATCCACCTTTTTGCCAACGTCCCCTGACCCACTATACTTCGTATTGAAATGCTATGCTAAAGGCTCAGAATAAATAAATAAATTCCATATAAGTAGTCAGGGAAGTTGAAGTGAGTTTTGAAGAATGAGGATAGAATGGTGCTCACCGCCACTTGAGCAAGACAACGACACACGCTTTCAGAGCCAGAAAAATAATAATGATTTTCTCAACAATTTTCTCTTCACTCATATTTGTTGGCAAGCTACTGAATTCACTTCAAACCTACTGTACAGAATTTTTGACAAGGATCAGTCGTGAGTGTGGTCTCGTATGTGGGTTTTATTTTTACCTCGAACGTGCTGTGATGACGTTCGAGACCGGATCGGGCGCATCCGAGATCCATTCGGGACAGTGTTCGAGACATTCGAGATTCTCTCAAACTCTTGTCTCAAACGTCGTCTGTTCTACCATAGCGCCATGACCAAGACCGCTGCTCAGCTTGAGTCTCAAAAAAGATGGCTTAGCCAACCTGAGTACGTATTTTCAAAGTCGGCCTTTACACAAATCGATCAATACTAATTTTCTTTGTAGGGTAGCCGAAGATCAGAGAGAAAAGAGCCGGCTTCGAGCCGCAAGGTAAGTAGCTTGCCCACCCTTTGTAATTAATCTTATATGTCATATTGCAGGAATCGTGCAAAGTGGGTAAATATTTGTCATTCAAAAACGACTACTTACAACTCTGACAGGCTGAAAGCCGAGCGAGATGCCGTATCACCCGCAGAACATGAGGCAACAACGTGCAACGGCACGAGCAAGAGACGCCGTCGTAAAAGAAAACGACGCTCCTCCTCCCTCCCACCTTCCATCCTTTGCGATCCACCAGCTCGCGAATCAAGTGCCGATCCTGCTTCCCACCAGAGCATATCACACAAAATACGCACCCTTCGCCTCCAATACACCAACTGGACTTATAATCTAGGACCCGAAAATCTCTGGGAGACACGATTCAACGAGATGCTTGACAGCGCTACGCGTGAGAGTCAGGTCGCCGTCGATGAACTATTTGTTGAGCTAGCCGAACATGCCAGTCAGGGAAGGGACATCCTTACCGGAGTCAAGTATGCTGGGTCGGGACACTGCGATGAGCAATATGGCGTACTGATGGATCTTTTCGTGCAAGGCTTTGAACTGGCGGTTGGGCTTACATCCGAGGTCAAGTTTTTCGAGGTTAAGCTGGATGAGTTCGCTCCTGCAACTCCATTGAACATCCTTTCGGATGTTCGCAAGTATCCTGGCTAGCGGTGTCTTATGTTTGTATTGTATTAAATCTTGGAGCTGTAATGTCATTAAATCGTTCAAAAAATTGTATATTCCGAGCCTACAAATCGAGCGAACAATGCAAATGATGGTGTACAAGGGTAAAGAACGTAGAGATTCTCATCCAGCATGGGGCTCAACCAGCCACTCGTAAGCTTCGTTCTCGTCCTCCGTGATAAGAAGTGTGGCGTCAACGCCTGCACTGCGCTCTTGAGACCAATATTTGAGCGCGCTAGCACTAGTGAAATGAAAATAGTTAGTAATGAAAAGAGTAAGATAGATAGACTTACTGCGCAGTGAATAGCAGGAGCTGATGAGCTCGGACTGCGTAGAACTTCTTTGGGATGAGAGCGTGCGCGGCCACCACATTGGATGGGGAGGACAGGCCGCGTGTGGTGACGGTGCTGATGGCGACTTTCGGTAGCGTGAAGGAATGGGTCAAGTGTTTGGGACAGATACGTGACGAAGGGAGTTTGTCACTGTTGAAAGGAGCATTTCGTGACTCGGAACGGGTACGTAAAAGAGTGGAATAGACTGTAGAAGGAGAGGTTGTTGCGGGCGTGCGCAGAGGAGTAGCTCGCGCAGTTTCAGCAGCAAGGTTTTGCTGATCGGCCATGCGTGATGACGGACTCTGGGGCTGAAGAGTGAAAGACTCGCTTTCAGAGCTAGTTTTCTCCAAGCTTTTGTTGATGCGAGCATAGGATTGATTCGTGATCTGGTCTATTTCTGCGAGCGCCGAATCAGAGAGCTGGATGCCGTCGCCAAATTCTTCGAAAGAATCAGATGTCTGAGAGCGAGAGTGGTGGGAGAGTGTCGTAGTGTCGTCGTTGTGCATGGCGGGCATGGAGGACGCGAGGGATTGTTATAAGGAATGGTGATTAAGTTCAAGTTGAGTTGCCGGATTTGCGACCACAGCCACTATCTGGACTTCGAGCCGGGACTTTTAATCGCTTATCTTCCTCTTCCTCAACCACGCTCTTTGTCTCCCTTCAGTTAACTCTTTGTACTTTACTCTCTTTGTTTCTGCGATGGGCAGGAAATCAAAGAAGAAGATGGCGGCTTCTGACGATGATCCCAAAAGGCCTGGGCCCACCGGCAACTTCCAAGGTTTACGTCTGCAATACCTAGAATCCCAGGTCGACACCTTCCTCTCCAGGGTTCAAGAGAAGTTGACACCTAGCTATTGGCCAGAGCTTTTCTCAGGCTATTGGATGCGGGTCCAATGGCGCTTGGATCTGTCTGTTGAAACCGACCGCGGGATGTTCGAGACAGCCTCTGTCCCGATCGACGATGATCTGAGCGCTGAGGATGAGGCTCTGAAGAAGAGTACACTCGAATCCACCCACAAGGTGAGTAAATTGACATTAAAACGACTTATCAATTAGTTATTTACCACTACTCGCCAGCGTCTCAAGGCATGGATGAACAACAGAAAATATTCCAAGAACACCTTAGCTAAGTCAAACATATACGCCCCATGGCTCTCGCAGTTCACGAAGCCCAAAGGTCCCGCCCCAAAGAAGCCGTCTGACGCTCAGTTCTACATGCAACACTCCAACTACATTGACAAATTCACCCCCGAATTTGAACGTCAAGTAGAGGAGAAGGAGACGCCCGCTGCTCTCCAACTTGACCTGCGAAACAAGGTCGCCAAGGAGCTCTTCGATCAAGAGCCCGAAACGGTCCAGGAATCACTTCGTCGTGAAAACCAGGACTCTCACGACGAGCTCATCGCTGCATATAATGCTGCTTTGAAAGGTGCACCACCTGTTGATCAGGAAGGGCAAGACGTGTAAGTCTCTTTTTCGTCTCCGAAATATCGTAATGCTGACCTCAGCATACTCAGCGCTCTCGAACTGCTCGACGTCATCGCCCAGCCATTCCTCGATGGACTGGAGGCCTACACTGGTCTCAAATTTGCTCTTGTGGGTGGTCGGCCACCCAGGAAGGATTCAACCAAGTTCCAAGTCCTTGCGTAAGTCTTTTCCTTGTCTGACATGACGTTGATATACTTACCTTTTATCAGCATGCAGTCAGGTCGAAACGCGAACACCGCCGTGAAGTCTTGGAGGGACTGGGACAGGGACGGATTCAAAAAGAACGTCCTGATGCCGTACATGCAATACCTCCAACAAAACTATCATACCGCTGGAGAAAACATCGCTGGATCACTGGTCGGATTAACCGACAGCGATGTTGAATTCACCGATGTCGTACCCTCCTCGCCCATCAACCCGGAACTGCCTGTAATTGGTACTCCATCCCCACCATCCTCTCCGGAGCCCCCACTTTCTCCAGCGCTGCCCAGCCAACCTCCAACTCAACAAAAGACCTCACGAACAGCAAAAGAGCGACCTAAAGCCCCTACATCTACACATCCACCTAAGTCTACATCTACAACTCTGCCTCTCACTCCACCGCCTCAATCTACATCCGCACAACCACCTCTAGAACCATCTCTTGCTCCTCAAGGGCGACTTCCCACCACCCTCGCGATCTACCCGTATCTCGCAAGTCATCTTGACTCACTCGCACCGGAGACACGCACAATCAAGATCAACCAGTTGCTAAAACTCTCGGTCTATGAACGTCAGAGAGAAAACAACATCTGCCGCAACAAGGGGCTCCTGGCAGCCATAAACATCCCGCTGCCGTTTACATCCACAGAACTACAGGAGGCGCAGAAGAAACTAAACGAGGAGGATACGAGGCAGAAGAAGTGTTCGAACATGAACGACGACTACGACTTTGAGCCTGACCTCTCCGATTCTGGTTCGGACCTCGACTCTGCGGATGCTTCAAGCAGGGTACTTCCTTTGCGTATGTCTTGTAAAGCTGGCAATGCTGGCCCTTCTCGCTGCCCGTCGATGCAACCTAGCGCAACCTCTCAAGATCTTCCAAACGCAGAGAACATTCCGGCACATTCCTCTCCTTCCAATCTCTCTGTGGTGGCAGCTGAGACCCTGCTATCCAATTCTACGCCCTCTTCGACTCCATTTACATTGCCATCTACCGGCAATGGGCAACAGGCCTCTATCAAATGCGCTATCAACTCCGAAATGAAGGCCGTGGCGGACATCCCCATCGAAGTCAATACCAAATCGTGGCCTGATTGGCTACGTACTTGGTATGAAACCTTCTCGTTGTCGTCGTTCGGCGATAACTGGATCGACCTGGTTCGCAGATGGACAGTGCTGGAGCGAGGATATGGGTTCAAATCACCAGTACGTATCTACTTCATAACTGCTCAAACTTCGACTAACTATTTCTTTTCCAGGCCAAGGGCTTACTTAACCCACCCGCTTCCATTGTCTCCTGGATCAAACATGGCTGCCTTCTTGAAAGGCCTGAACGCATGCGACCCGACCTATTTGCTGATGAGTTTTGGCGGTGGTGGATCTCCCTCAATGAACCCGCTCGGACTCGTTCGCCTACTGGTCGTCTCCCCCCCATAGCTCAGGGTGAAAGTATCCAAACGGATCATCTACGCGCTCCTGGGAAGAACGGATGGTTGTCCGTTCTCTTCTCGTTGCTCATTTGGAGGGAATGGCTTGGCAACGGGAATATGGGTGACTGGGACGCAGCTGTTGCGGATGTGCGTTCAGTGACCATTCAGCTATGCGACTCTATCTATTATGATCCCAGAGCTAAGGTGCCAGTTGGTGCCAAGAGGTAAGTTTTCCTTTCACCCTATTTATTCCCGCCGATGCTAGATTTGTTATAGGCAACTTGAAGTTTCCACACCCGACATCACTCAAGGCCGTTCCAAAAGGGCTAGAGTCATTTCCCGTAGGTTCGAATAAATGATTTTTTTTTATTGGCTTCGCTTTGTTATGCCCACTATGACATCAATACCACGACCATGTAGCGCCAATTTTAACTCTTCTCTCAACTCTACTAGGTAGTTTAATATGAACTCGAAAATGTATTACTTTCCACTGTATACAACATCATGTTGCACCAATGATTGCCTATACTCCTTTACTCTCGGATTTGGACTTAGCATTAGCTTGGTACCAATATATTCTAGTGAGCACGATTATTGCCTAGCTATGGACCCGATGCAGAGCTCTATGGTAACATCGGGCAATGATAAGTAATTACTTGATCACCAGTAAGGCCACAAAACTGGCCCAAATATGGAAGAGGCCGATACGAGAATTGATGGCAGGCACGGTGCAGAATCCCTGGGGGAAAAGCCATATCTGAGAGCCAATTAGACTTGATTAGACATATTTATGAAGGTAATTTAATGGCTATGGACTGTATTAAGCAAATGGTGAAATTTACTGGCCTGCTGATCCGAGGGAGGAGCCCAGGAGCAATTTTTGCAAGCCCGATGACCAGGAACCGACCCCATTCAATATTTATTGAATCCGATATGTGAAAGCTTATTTTAAGATATCTAGATCGAGCCCCAGGCACCGAAAAATTGCCGCGACCGCAGGACCGGGGGAGCCCCAGAACCCATGTTATAATAACCCCAAGTGTATTATAATGTCTTATCCACACCGTCCAGAAGCTGTATTATAGTAAGCCCCAACTATATTATAATACCCTCCAGTGCATCATATAATAACGCCTGCGGGAGCCCTGGAACCCATGTTATAATAACCCCAAGTGTATTATAATGTCTTATCCACACCGT
>KN833120.1:41534-54261 GCA_000827315.1 Piloderma croceum F 1598 | reverse complement strand
GCTAACCACCTTGACAGCTCAAAAACCCAAAAGAAACAAAGGTGAAGTTGGCGAAAAAGGAACCACAATGACAATGGGTACTGAGATCAGTTCTTGAAACATAACACAAGCAGGTATTGGTGATGAAAAGGGATAGTTAGAAGAAGTACATATACTCCAGGACCTGTGATGTCAACTAGCAAGGTTGGTCAATATCTTGCTTTCAATATATCCAGAAGAAGCTCGGATAATAGAGTACATATGTAGAAAAAAAGTGTGTAGAATGTTCGAAAGTATGTCATCAGATCAGGTGAAAAAGGTAAGAAATGAATTACTGTAATTTAGGCCTTGCGAGTTGCTTCTCATGGTATGCCTTCAAATTTTGGAGAATGGCTATCAAATTATATTTCAGCAGGTCAAAGATACAAATTGATTAATTATCCGGACAAGACCAGCTTTCATTAGGGCCACCCGGGTGCGTCTCAGAGCATAGTAGAGTCAGTGGTAAAAGAAAGTCATGGTGTCAGTAGACCTCGAGACCTTGTGTAATCTGCCACACAAGAAACGATGGAAACACTGACCCAGCCATCATGGCGTTATGGCAGCAATGGAAGCCCAAGGTTGCATCCCACCATGTCGTCAAATCTGTGTTAGTTCAACCACTGCAGTTACTGGTTCAGTCCAGGATCAAAATTGGAAGATGCTCAGCAAACACCAGAAATTGCATCCGAAGATGGCATTGATTCAACTTCAAGTTTGTCAACCTTCCTCATTTCCAATTCCATACACCAACTGACCACCTTGACAGCTCAAAAACCCGAAGTCCCACTGGTAGAACGGTGCCATTGTTTCTGTTATCGAGTATATTGCACCACTTCTAACTTATACGCTGCAGCAGCTGATTGATGAGTGAAGCAGGCCATTGACTAGTTGAATCTGGATCATCAGACAATTGTTCGTGATTTTTGTGTGTAGTTAGCCTATCTCGCTATGTATATTTGATCGATGTGCTGAGGTATCTTGGATGCTGTGCAAACTATTGTTCCTGGTGGCTGCCACCTATCAAATTTGTGATCGACGTTTAAATGGCTTCCAAAAGAAATAGCGTGGTCTGTGATACTTCTTTGATACCTCAGCCTCAGCATGACAATATTTTGGCTGCCTGACAGATTTCTTCCCCTGTTGATCACATAGGGACCCTCAAAGTCGAGATTGCAAACCTTGAATTTCAAAAGGAGATCTTCTTGCATTTGGACTGTCAGATGGACATTGAGGATATACTTGATGAGATGAACACACGGGAATCCCAGGCTTGCTGAGCATCAGAATCATCTCAATGAGCTCATATCTTCCCAACCTGATGCTACAGATGCTGTGATCCACAATCAGCAGATATGCCCACTTATCTCATGTCTTCCATATGAGATGTTAACATCTGTATTCAAGAATGGACCAAATGATCCATCTTCCTGAATGGCCTTTGCTTTATCTGTATTGCAAGTATCATGCTATTGGTGTGACACTGCCATGCAAACACCTTTCCTATGGAGTGGTATCTATTTACTGCCATGGCGTACCAGGAGAGGATATCAGAAATTCCTGGAAATTCTTATCCAAAGGTCCCATTCCCATCCTCTCAATATCGCAATCACGCAGTATGAGTCACATAGCCCACAATATATCAATCATAGAAATCGAATGATGGCATTGCTCCATCCTCTCAATGCTTCTGCCAATATACAACTTCCTGAAACCAACCACTGCCTCCAGGCTCAACTCGACATTGCTGTGGTCGAAGTCTCATGGTGGTGCTCCTTCACTTATCACTGTGACCATCCAGATGGTGTCTTGGAGCTCACAGAGCACCTTGCTTATCTGTCTGCACCGATCTTAGAGTCCTTCAAATTTAATGCTTCCTTATGAGGGTCCGAACACCAAAATCAGAGCGGAGATCACGTGAGTCCGAATGGCCTCAAATGCTGATTTCTCTGCTTCCCCCCACCGCCATGTGGAGTCCTTCTGTGTAAGGTCAAACATTGGGTGGGCAAGGTCCAAGAATCCCTGAATGAAGTGGCAGTAGAATTTGGTAAAGCCCAGGAAGGACTGAACCTCCTTCTTGTTGCTTGGTGTTGTCCACTCCGCTACTCTGGCGATCTTCACAGGGTCCATCTCCGCTTGCCCATGGGAGATGATAAGTCCGAGGTATTCAATCTTGGTCTTTGCGAACTCGCACTTGTCATGCCAGAGATAGAGTTTGTACTGTCAGAGCCATTCCAGTACTAGGCACGTCACTTGATCATGCTCCTCCATTGTCTCTGTGAAGATGAGGATGTCATCTAGGTAGATGGAGACTACACCCTCAGAGATCAGATCCTGGAATATCTCGTTCATCATGGTCTGGAAGGTGGCTGGACTATTGGTGAGACCAAAGAACATGACCAGGAGTTCAAAAAGTCCTCGGTTCGTGTGGAATGCAGTCTTCCACTCATCACCTTCCTTGATGTGGACATTGTTGTACCCCCACCAGACATTGAGCTTGGTGAAGTAACACGCACCTTATAGTCGGTTAATGAGGTCGGAGATGAGTGGAAGTGGATATGCGTTCTTTACCATTTTCACATTCAATCCTCGGTAGTCCTGGACCAGTTGGAGACTTCCATCCTTCTTCTTAATGAAGAATACCGAAGCTGCCATTGGGGATTTGGAGGGGTGGATTCGCCCAGATGCCAGATTTTCCTCAATAAAGGTGTCCAACTCCGTCTGTTCGTTTGGAGAGAGTGGGTACACCTTGGTGGAGGATGCCTTTGCTCCAAGCTCCAGCTCAATAGCATGATCCCATGGTTTGCAGTCTGGCAGTGCATCAAACGACACCTTGGAGAAAACATCCTCAAAGTCATGAAACTGCGAGGGGACAGATTCACAAAATGACTTCGGAGGTGCGGAGTTCCAGGTAAATGCCTCCACAAGGCATTGCGAGGTGGTGGAAGTAGCTCAGATAAACTCTACAGGGTCATAAACCATTGTCATGAAGACACAATCTCCTGGTTCAATCTCATCTGGATTGTCCAGCAGATCTTCCGCTTCAAATTCTGCCTCGGAGTTCACTTCGGAGTAGTCAGAGGGGAACTCTGGTGGGTCCTCAAAAACCTCCTCTACTGTGGGCATAGAGCCAGCCCAGCAGGAGCGTAGGTGTCAGACCTCTGCTTGGCATTTGTAGCGCTCTTGCTTGATCTCTGTCCTGCAGGTGCTGCAGCGACCTGGACATCAGGACATCTTAACCTCACCCATACTCCAATTGACCTCCGGGTTATGCTGACAAAGCCAGGAGTATCCCAGTATCATGTCCTGGTTGCCAAGACAGGTTACCACAAATTGAGCATGTTCTGTGTGGTCTCGGTACTGGAGAACAAGGTCTACCACCTCACAGATGGATCCCGCTTCATTGGCCATACCATCAACATTGTACACTGGGATGGGGCGTGTAAGGGCTTGGGTGATGAGCTGGTTCTTCCGTACGTAGTCCCAGTCCATGAAAAGTCCATCAGCTCCACAGTTGAGAAGGGCTTTCATGGACTTGGTCTCCTGAGTGTCAGTTGTCACAATCTCAACCTTGATGTTCAGGGAGTTTGCGGAGGGGGTGGTGGTGACCATGTACTTCCGTGGAAGCTGTCTTTCCCAGTGTTTCAGGCAGATTGGGTAAGTTGGAGAGGTCCCCGAAGTTGGTTGCACATCTTGAGCAGTCATTTCATCAGTCAGGTCTGTTGAATTGTCTTCTACTGAATACACTTCAAGGACATCAAAACAATTGCTAGTTGACAGTGGGGGCGTACAGTTCACCCGCTGTGAGACATAAAATCCTCCTCTGCCTCACTCACTCCCTTTGGTGGACCTTCCATGGTCTCTGAGTCCAGAGTCGGAATTTGCGCCACCATGACATCTGCCTCGGAGAGGAGATGCTCAATCAAGTCCTGCCTTTCATCCGATGTCATGTAATGCACATCGTAACTTTTCAGACATTCTCTTGCAAAGTGTCCTGGTTCTCCACAATGTCTACAGAGCATCAGAATCGGGTTCTTACGCCATGCCACATAGATCTCCATGGGTGTGGCGATGTTGGACGCTCATGCTGGTACTCCGGGGTACTGTGATGTCTGGAAGTGGGGTACTGGAGTAGCAGATGAGGTCAGAGGTGGGGCCCTCAGAGCTGGAAATGGTGCTTGAGGACTTGGAGTAAGTCCCACCAGATGCTGCGTGCCATGGAAGGCCTGATTCGCAGCTCAATTGGCATCCAGCACTCGAACGGCCACATACCACTCATCTGGGTCATCATCCTCCAGTCTGCCGTGCACCATCTCCACAATGCAGTCCTGAATATCCTGGTCCAGGCCCTTCCAGAATTTCATGACAATGGGCTGGCCATCTGAGTAGCCTGCCTCTTCAACCAGTTCCAAAAACTTGTCAATGTAGTCGTCTACTGCCTTCCATCCCTGATAGTACCGCGTTGACTCCAGCTTGGTGATGGCCACCATTGCCTCATTTTTCAGACAGAACTTGGAGATAAACTTCAGTTCAAACCCCCTCCAAGAGAGGAAAGCCAGGCAAGTCTCTGCAGTTTCCTTTCAGAGAATGCGGTTTGCATGAAGGGCCCCACGTTCGGTCTTCATGAAGGACAAGGCCCAGTGGATTTTAGCCTGGTCATCTTGGAATTGACTCTCACACAGGGTGATGTAGAGCCAACAGGAATTGAGGAAGGCTCATCCCTTGAGGTGGTCCCCATCAAAGTTGTTTGGGGTTGCAGGTTTCAGTCCGCGTGATGGTTCACAGAGAACGGGGGCCATCAGAGCAGCAATGGGCGCTGGCAGAGCAGGGGCCGTGGGTGCAGCAGCAGCCAGAGGTGGATCCTGAGGTGCTTGTGTGCCTTCAGTGATTGGTAGCTGTTGTAGAAGTTGTAGAATATGGTCAAGGGTGTTTTGTTGTACCCTAGCTTGTTCCCTTGCCTCGGAGAGTCTGGACTCAAGCCTAGAGATGCGGTCTTCGGCATCAGAGTCCATTGGATTCTTCTCCAGGTCTTCGGAATTCCACTTAGAAGAGGAGGGGGTGTTGGGTGCTGTGTATAGGGGAGAAGACGAGTGCTCTGAGTCGCTCTGTTCGATCCTGTATTTAGCAATTGTGGTCAGTGCACACAACTCCCAGTCCTCAGAGAGGGAGAGTATTCTACTGTAAGGGCAACCCTGTGATGCTGAGGAAGTCACTCAGCCTAGCAAGGGGAAATCCAAAGATGAATATAAGTGGCTATAATACACGGAAATATGAGATACTAACCTAGCAAGGGGAAATCCAAAGAGAATACTCTGAGGAAAACCTTGCTAGGGATGACAACTATATATGCCAGGCAGGCGTGAGAAAGGACTATACAGTAGGTAAGCTAAGCGAGTGCAATGACGCTTGTGACAAGGAGACGGGTCTGTAAACATAACTGGAATTGTGTTTGCGGAGTTCGGAGTTGCACAGCCACAACTGGAGTTGCATGGGCTCGGAGTTGCACAGCCACAGCCAGAGTTGCATATGCAGAGCTGGAAATGGGTGGTCCCCTTATAAGGCATACATGGCACAAGACTTCTCAAAAATTTGTCCTAGTGGTTATAAATACATATCTACCATTTTAACCTGTTAAGTAAGAGCTATACACTTTTTGTTGACTAACCATCAGAGCCATATCTAGAGAGGCTAGTATCACACCAAAAGAAATCAGAAACTGGTTCAGGTCAGTAGCAATCATTTATATAGGCTGTTCTGATGTTTTAAAACACCTTCTTGGCTTATTTTAATATGTCAGACCTCCTTTTCTGTAGATTGTTTTGCTATTTGTGTGGTGGTATTTAGAGGAACATGTAACCTTTTAAGGCTCCAGGATGGGATTAAAGTACAGAGAAAATGCTATAGAAGGTGTACATAGCATGCTAAATTATAATAACATTGAAAGAATTATAGAAAACAATTGGGGATTGATTAAAAACAGCTTTGGGTCACTTTTTTTGAGCGGGAAGTGGCCAGAATTACCGCATTAGGCAAGTAGGTGTAATGAAACCAACGTGGCACTTTGGCAGGGGTTGCCAGTACCCACTGAGACATCTATAGCAGAGCAGGTGCAGTCTGGTGTTGGTTCATCACTTCAAATGTTGGCTCTGGGGTCAGAAACACTGGATAATAATAAGCTTCCATGCTGCTTGATACCCCAGATCCTTAGTGTATCAGAACTCTTTGTGCTAAAGCTCTATTAGCATCGCAAAGAGCTTTGAATGGCCGAGAAATGACCTCAAATATATGTAACGGCGATGCGAGTAAGAATATAGGTGAGTATGCAAAGACTGCATGGTCCTAACTAGTCCTAAATATGCAAGTTTTTAAACTTCATACCAATTAAATCCCTAAGTGGAAACTTGATGACCATGAATGTTGGCAACTGGTGGCATGTGCAATATGTCCATAGCCAAAAAGATATGTACCTGTTTTGCTAAACGGGCAATTGGACCAAGTTAAGAAATGAAGATGAAGTTGGCGAAAAAGGAACCATGACGATAATGGGAAAGGAACACGAAAAACAAGACACTCACTGGAAATGTGTTTGATGTTGGGGGATCGGAGAGAAGTTGCGAGTGTGCATGGGTGATGAGAGTAGTGTCGATTGGCATCACACATTACAAAGCGCTAAAGGAATGTGGCATGAAAGCCCTATGTGTAGCTAAAATTTGATACACAGATTCAGCAAGGAGTGCCCCGAGAAAATGCTGGTGAGTTCCGAAATAAATAAAAGGTAATTATGCTAACCTATGTCTTAAGTCCCTTGCCCCCTCACATGCACCCAATACACCACATCACCATCCAAGCATCTATAGCAGATGTATCAACTGCAATAAATATAGTGTATAGGTGACAAATCCTTGACGTTACAGAAAGATATAAGGTGTGACTTTGTACCGATTGACCTTTTCTACAAGTTGAAGAAGGGTGTGCACTGTGAACAAAAATGTGAGCAGATACTTCACGAGCAGATGAATGGAGCCATTATAAGATGGTACACTGTGCGTTTGAGTTCCATTGCTGCTTTTGAAGAGTCACACTCTTGCAGTATGAGGTGGAACAGATTATTTAGGCATGACCAGTCATGGTTGGGAGATTCATTATTGCTGTACTTAGAAATTATGATAAACCCAGTAAATGGTGGTAGGTAGGTAAGTTTATTCCAGGGAGGTCCCATTTAGGAACGACCATATCCATACTAAGTACATGTCAAAATAGTTACATATACCCTATGGAGCCCTCAATCCCCCAAGTTGGTTTGATCAACCCATCTCTACTAAAAGAGAAGACTGGATGGGGACAAACCGAGCCCAGATTAAGATCCTAAAATAAAATTTAAAAAAGAGCAGACTGTCTTACAACATTGTGAGATTGAAAACAAGAAAATATTATCATAACATGTTATTTGTCACATGAGCAGTTGGAGCTGCAGAATGTGGTGTGGGACCTTTGGCCCCATATGCAGCACCATCCACCGCCAACATCTCTTTACTAGCATAAACAAGGAGGACATCATATGAGTATTTTTCTGTACAATTAACCACATTCTTGAATGTCATCAAATGCAAGAAAAAGCTTAGAGCAGTACAACCAGGCAACAGCCCTTTAAGCAGTGGTGCCAAAGTAAACACAGATTCCAAGAACACTCTACGCAGTGCAATGAGGTCCGCAGAGCCATCACGTGCAAGCAATGCATGAGGATGTAGTTCGCCGTCTCCTATCAGGCACATAGCAGCGGGATGTCGGTTGCAGTAGACCTGAACGTTGTTCACGTCCATCAAACGTCCATAGACACTCTTTTGCAGATACCTTTATGGGAAATAGAAGCATTCATGGGAGAGGCATTTGCCGAATGAGGAAAGATGGATCTCCGATCGTCAGCTTCCTTTGGCATCATGTACATCGGGCGCGACTCGCAGGAAGGGACATAAATCGGCATAATGGTGAGGTTTTTTTTAAGCGCTGCATATTGGCAGCTTTGTCTTTGCCCACATGACGATGGGCAATCTTTGTTCGCCGATGATGTCGCGTCGTCAGATGCTGTCTATGCTTATTCTGTCGGTTTTAGGTGTCATCGTGTATATCATACTCTCTTATGAGTTTTTTGGCTTTGACATCGCTCGCTCTTGGCCAACACGGGTCATAGCAACTGCAACTGTCACTGTCTTTCCGCAGGAGACAGTAATACCACCAGCCAGCGTTCACAATGAGCCACTACAACCACACTTGTTTCGCCCCGATGGATTGTTGGAAGTTAACCCAAATGGCCGGCACCCCATATACGAATTGATCAAACACGCTGAGGCCGAATGGGACAAGAAGCTGAAGAGGCAGAGTAAATCATTCCATGAGGCGGTTGCAGAGTATGAGCACAGGTATCACAGGGCACCTCCGAAAGGGTTCGACGAATGGTACATTCTATTTATCCGGTGCATTTATTCCAGGCTGTTAACACCATCAGTAGGTGGTCTTACTGCAAACGTCACAATGTCCAATTGCCGGACGAGTACGATCGGATATACCACGACCTGGAGCCGTTCTGGGGAATGGACCCAGTAGATCTAAATAGACTGCAAGCCGAGCATGAATCATACAGAGATTCCTTCACCATCGGCAAGACTGAGAACTCGAATATCACTGTAGTCGCATCGGTCATCACCAATGACGACCCCAGCCTTAATACCGTTTTCCATGCTGACTATGCTAAATCCATCGCGGACAAGTTGAACCAAGTATCAAAGTTTATCCCACCATTTCGTGCTGTATACTCAATACACGACAATCCTAATATGACGACCTATTGGGAACTCAAAGCGCAGGCGCTCCAAGCAGCCTCTACTCAAACATTGTACATGCTTGGCATACTCTTAAAAGTACGTGCTGATGCTGGTGTTTATTGCAGATATTGTCATCAACAAAACGCCGCTGGCCAAACATCTTGGCTGGCCATCTGTCTGCCCTCCAGAGTCGCCTCTCCGCCATACCATTTTTAATCTCGACGTCCCTCCTTCCCCCCAGAGCACAAAGACCTTTATCTACGACCATGCCAAGGCCATGGACCCTTGTCTTCACCCATCGCTCCTCCATCATCACGGCCAATTTCTCCGTCACAACAATGGCCCTATACTCAATCAAGTTTTGATACCCATGTTCGCTTACTGTTCCACCAGTATGCATTATAACATCATTTCTGTCTTCAATTCAGCAGGTCCACCGGTTATAAATCCGGACTTCATGGAAAGACTCGATGAACGACTGTTATGGCGAGGTACTACCACAGGCATGAATATAACCGAAGGTTCACGCTGGAGGGGTCTACAGCGGATACGCCTCGTTAGATGGGCAAATGAGCGGAATGGAACCGTGTCTGTGTTACAGCCAACAAAGTCAAGAAGTGAGCGGGTGGGTCCGGGAAAACCGATCACGAAGGCGAGGCTCAATCCTGCGATGCTAGATGTTGCATTTGTAAATAAAGCACATCAGTGCATCTCGGCTATTTGTGAGATTATCGACGAGGAGTTCGAGTTCCGAAGATACCAGGATCAAGCAGCGGCTGCAAACTATAAATATATACTAGACGTGAGTACCCATTCGTACTTCTTGCAATTTCTGATAACTTTTTAAGATTGATGGCAATGGATGGTCGAGCCGTTTCAGGCGATTGATAATGTCAGATCGGTTGGTTTTCAAATCAACTGTGTTTCCAGAATGGTATCAAGAGCGAATACAGCAGTGGAAACATTACATTCCTGTGCAACTGGACCTATCGGATCTTTACGACTCTCTGGCGTTCTTTCGAGGCAATATAAATGGTGAAGGCGCACGAAGAACTAGCGGCTCAAATCGCACTTTCTGGTCGAGATTGGGCCAAGACATTCTGGCGTGACGAGGACATGATGGCGTACATGTTTAGGTGAGCTGCCCCAACAGTCTGTAGTGCCCTTACTGACCACTCGATAGACTGTTTCTCGAGTATGCCCGTGTAATGAGCTTAGACCGGGAAGCTATGTCATACAACAATAGGGAGTCGTAAATGTGGCTATACCCGAGGTGATGTACATTGATGTATATAAAACTAAAGAAAACGCGAAAACACTTTGCAGTTCAACCAAAGTATCACGCAAGTTTGTGTTTTTCCTGGAGCCGACGAAAGCTGTGTTCGATTTGGGAGAAGGTTGTCTGACCTGGAGTATCCAATTATTGAACCGCTGGGTGCTTACAAAATAAATCTTATCAAGGCTCCAGTGAAGTTTGAACACAACGCACCATCATCCTAGATACGCATAAAAGCCTGGCTAGTGCGTTCCTTCGTCTGCTCATTGATAAAATTCCGAACAGCATCTTTTAATGACTCATCTCCTCCCATCGTCCTGATTTTGGCAGGATTTACATTTCGAAATATCACACGGAAAACAGGCTAGGAGCTGCAGTTTTTTCTGAGAATAAACGTCAATGAATGCTGACGTCTCCTCGGTCAATCACGTTAGACACCTCGGCCCCCGGTGTGTATTAGAGGTCCTCACGGAAATACGGTGACAAGTGTTCCCGTACTCATTCCAAAGTAATGCTCGCTTGAAAAGCGTTTGCGCAAAGTCCGTAAGTCAAGTCTTCAAAGTGATTCTCCCATGATACGTTCGTGAGATCTTGCAAGATCCGCTCACAACCCTACATCAAAGACGACTTGAAGACGATTCCTTGGCTTTTCAACTAAGGAACTCATAACTGAATCCTACTCAGTATAGCTTGCGAGTCCAATACTAGTCACTAAACAACCCACGGTGAGTTACAGTTCCCGAATCACTGGTACGAGTATGAAGAAATGTTATCCATCTGCTATCCGCTGACTCTGGCTCTAGATCGCAATGCCAAGCACATATGTTCCACCACACATGCGCGAGACCGTCGCGAGAGACATCGGCGTTTCTTTCAACAGCGTATCGATGAACCAACGTGAATATTCGCTTCGAGAAATTCAAAATCAATTTGGAAATACTCCCAGCAGCATTAGGACGCTGAACAAGTCTGCCTCCGGAGCATTGTCTTATATCGTCTTGTTTGGTGACGAGCACAAAGATTGGCCCTCACAAATGTTCTGCAAGTCGAATCTTCATCTGTTACCAGAAGATCTGGCTGTTCCCGGTGCTCAGCACAAAAATGATCGATGGGATATTGTCGAGATGTATCCTGTCTTCGAACAACTTGCCGATTGCACCCGCCGGATTGCGCCTTTTACGTTTATTGGCTACCATTTCATAACAAACATAAAATATTTTGAGCCTCATAGTCCTGAGCTCGTGTCAAAATTGGGCGCGAAGTTCCGGAAACAGGACGGCACGGCGAGTAGCAGAAGAAAAGAGGCATGGGAAGAGAGCCTGCGTATGCAGTGGGCGGTTGTTGAATTAGATCGTGTACCAGAGGAAGTGTTACAGACGAGAGGATTGCAAAATCCGATGGTGCCGCTTAAGGCCAATAAGGGTGTTAAAGAGGCATTGGAGGAGTTGCGTTCTTGAGACTGAATAGAGTGAGTTGATCGTGAGTCCGGAGATTGTTTCATGTTGCTGACTACCTTATTTCGCGAAGCTTTACGTGGCCATATTTCCCATATTGATGTCTGTACACCGTATTCATCTTCCAGGAGGAATTGGGATCTTGAAAATATGTGATGTTATGTACATTTTGAAAGATAGTCAAAAACATGTAGGCGTACCCCTTGGCATAGATCGCAAAAGCATATGCTAATCAGGATGGTGCCGACAGGAAATGCGCTCGGCTGCCTCAATGGGCCACAAACTTTACATTTGTCCAACTACCGGCCGTGGGCAGCGCCTTGTCATCAAGTTCGACGGTGGCGAGTGAAAGGCAGTGGAGGTTTCTATCAAAAATAATGGAATCAGCCAGACAGTTCTAAGTAATACCAAAAATTACGCTGCCTCTTCGACTCCGTGGCACTTGAATGTACTTGGTGAGTGCTCTAATTAAACACGCTAAGAACTCAGAAGGTAAGTCGCACATGAACGGCAGCATAGTGACACGAAAGAACAGAAAAACTACAAAAAGATAAGAGTATACCCACAATAGCTGGCTGCGAGGCATCTCCATGATATCCGTGCTCTCCTGTCTGGCATACAGAACATCCGTCAGAGTCAGAAGTAGCTTTGTTGGCCGATCGTCCGCATCTCGTAGAAAAACCTATTAACAGTTAATTATGGATCATGATGCTGACTGAACACATGGAAGGGTAGCATAAATGGTGACCTTGTTTCGGCTGTTTGGTATTATGGTATATGCATTTGAGGTCAAGGTCCAACCGAATCTGCCCACCTGTTTAATGTATAATCAGGCAGTTGCGAACTGAAAGTTTCTTATCTGGGTGCTTGAATTGAAGCTCTTTTCTGGATCATTACCAATAAACAAGCTTGAAACAAGCACCATTTGCGTCTTGACAATAAACAGTGTCAAGGTGCTCGATCCCGGCGAATGACTGGAATAATGTTGTATTAGGAAATGTTCAATAATTCGAATGCCCAGGAGTGAGACGACGTAAATGACATACGCTTTTAATTCTGTCACGCGATACGAAGCAGTTTGGGCGCCTGACGCTAGCAATACTTAGTGAGAGTCCATGAACCCCAGACGGCTGTCAGGTTCAAGACGAGGTAAGCGATAC
>KN833120.1:10427-26866 GCA_000827315.1 Piloderma croceum F 1598 | reverse complement strand
GGTGAGCTATTTATCATACATGTTCATCAGAGGAGAGTTTGATGCTACAGTCAAGGATCCATCTCTTCTGGGGCTTACCTCAATTTCGATTGACCCATCAACCCAACCGTACCTTGCTCTCGAATGCGTGAACGGGATCAGGGCGTGCGATATATATCATTCAACAGACTCTACCGGATTTCTTCTCCCTCGGTCTCGTATCCAGTTCCATTGACAATGGCAAGGGAAAGCGAAAGGCGACACCTGCTTCCTCGACTACATCTGGTCAAGGGGGAGTTCCCGAGGGAGCTACGGCAGAACACCCGGAACTAGAACCAGAACCAGAGCCGGAACCAGAGCCGGAAAGTATCTACAGCCCCAAGATACGCCTCGTATATACGCCGCCTGCGAGGCTTCCAAGCCCGTTCCCAGCTACATTACATGTTGAGGGTGCGTTGCTTTTTCTCTCATTTTCAGTTCAATGATCGGCTGATCGTAGTTACCACAGGCTTACCTTTATACATGGCCTCATCTGTATTCATCCGCCACACACTCAAAACTCTATACTCCAACCTTCATGTCGAACTCAGACGGGTCTATGTGCAGACGCCCAAGTCTGGAGGCAGTAGTGGGGCATCTTCTCAGGTATCTGGATTAGATGGGGACGGCGGCGATAGGAAGGAGGAAGAGCAAGGCGAGGAAGAAGACAAGAAGACAACGAGCAGGGGGGAGAAGAGTCTCTTTGTCGGCTTGGTGGTCAGAGGGACTGCGAGAGTCAGTGGCGTTGTTGGGGAATGGGAAGTGTAAGTTATTCATTCGCTATCATACACAGATGCATGCTAATGACTCAACCATATGATAGAAACTCCACCTACACATTCTCCCCCATAACAGGGCTCATCCACGTTCATACCATAAACTCGATCCATCCCGCTCCGCATCAGGCTGCGTATGATGCGCTGAGGAGCTCGTTGGAGAGAGTGTTGGGACTTGCGGGTGGCGGAGTCGGGCAGCCGACTGGGGAGGTCACAAGGGCTAAAGAGGTGAGGGTCGGAATGAGCACGGATGATGATTGTGGAAGCCGAGGGAGTAGGTAGGGAGAGATAGTACTAAAGACTGTAATCACCGCTCATTGTATCACTTCACGGAATTCTTCTTATCCTAATGCAGTTGTCTCTTACTGTCGTTTGGTAGATGTTCGTCGGGATGACACTCATCATACTTCGGCGACTCCATGGGCCTGTGCCATGAGCTTATTGCCTGAACCTTTTGCTCTTGTTCACAAAATGCCGCGACATAAATAATAGAAATTTAACATACATGTTCATACCCTCACAAGGCCAACTCTTTTCCAAATCATTTGATCCATTCTGGTTTATACGGGATGTGTATGATGCGGCTTTCAACTTATGTCAGGTACTGTGCCAGTGGAGGTTTAAATAAGTCGCTGCTGCGCATTTCTTTAAATTTAAGCAAAGGACAGCGCAGTACTAGGTATGCACATCCGTATAGATTTACAACTACAGCGCATAAATAGATCACACAACAGACTTCATCGACGGTTTGATTTGCGATGTTTTTCATCGTCTCGACGCTGTTTCGCCTCTCGTTCTGCTGCCTCGCGCCGTTGTCTGGCTTGACGATCTTTCTCATCTGCGCGAGCTTTTTCTTGTCGCAGCTTTTCCTTCTCTTCTAGTTCCTTGGCTCGACGTTCCTGAGCCGCTCGTATTTTCTCATTTGTTCTACGTTCTTCCATCTCTTTACGTTCTTTTGCCCTCTTTTCCTTGTCTTTCGCGTCTTTTTCGCGTTTTTCCTTGATCTTGTCCTCTGCCGGATAGCATCAACGTACTGAATACGAAAGCAACAAGGATAAGTTTATATACGTACCTTCAGCCCGCATGGCATTATAGCGGTCCTCGTATGCAATCTGGGCGACTTGCATTAACATTTTACAGTTGTCGCACATTTCCTTTTTTGACTTCCGGACAAGGTCACTATGAAAGGAAGGCGCCTGTGCTATTTGTTGAGTGTTGATAGCCAACCCTTGCATCCGACGCTCCGGTGGCACTTCCAGATAGACGCTGTTATACTGTCAGTTTAATAACGGTCACATATTACACAAAACTGACCATAAGATGGCCAATGTCTCCGCGCAGTGGCCCCAGTCTACGAAGCACAATGAACCATCACTTTGTAGTTTTCTAAATCGAGGTGCGGGTGGAAGGATTCGTGGGGCAAGCACCTTCATCAAGAATTCATGTCTTGTTCGGGCGGCTTTGAGTTTGAGAGGGTTTGCCCCGGGTAAATTGCAAGAGACAGAGAATATGTCCTGATGAGTACTGTAAACTGCGCGAGGGCCTTGTCCCTCCACGAGCGTAAGCCAGGCTATGCTTGCCGTATTTGGCGCGCTGTGCAAAAGAAAATGTTCTTTCTTGATGGTCGAACACCATTTGACGTAGAAAGCCAATATTCTTTCCATGTTTGTATCTTGTACGACAGGCGACTCTACCATGCTGATTATCCATCCTGGCCAACAGTGATCATATTTTCAAACTTATTCATGATAAAGAGTTCGGTACTTGCCTAGTGCAGTATAAAAATCTGTTATGGGAATGTCGATATATTTTTCATCAATTTTATGTTTAGTGCGAACAGTGATGAAAATCAATTCATCGGATTTTCCAAGAAATGGACTTCCTTGTTGGCTTGATGTGCGATCAGCGAGGGTGGGGCACGAGAGGAGAGCTGATAAGCTTACAGAGAGGGAACAATAATTTTGTTATAGACGGCACGTAAGTCTGCTTTGCCGTTCTTGTCGATCTTTTCGATGCGCTCCGCTGAGAAATCCGTGCATTTCTCCCTGATATAAGCGACGATCTAGACAATGTAAATGAACCTCCCTTATGAATAATGCGACAAATCTCGCACCTGTCCAGCGTCCCATTTCCAATTGCTAGTTGCGAGAAACGCAGACGAGGCATTATTAGCCATGTGAATAAACGAGTGATTATTGACGAGCACTGTATTTGACCAGCAAATGAAAGAGTGAATAGAGCAGGAGAGAAGGAAGTTTTGTGGAACCCGGGGGCATCGTTTAGTTTATAAAGTATCAAAACACGAGAATGACCATTTTGGAGGATGTGACGCGAGTGAAAAGGAAGAGTGGTTCGAGATATCGCTCACCGGCAGAACAAAGGAACAAGCAGCTACGGTGCCATTGTGCGAAGAGCCGTTGTTGTGCATGTGTGGACAACTTTTCAAACCCAGGAGTTTAGATTACTTTGCCGATTGAGAGTCCAAAGATGACATGACAGGACTGCCGTCAAGACCATGGTTATGGGAACCCTTCCACAAGTAGAGCTGAGATCCAGGTCTCGCGATAGGCAAAATGCTCAAATAGGGACGCACACCGCATCAGAGCTCCGGAGTCGAGTCCGGACAAAGACATCATAATAGGCCAGCCTCACTGAAACTTCACAGCCTGAGAGTGTACCCTTGTGTACCATCATCGCTTTGGGGCTGACAACGTCGTACATCTGGAAGAGTCCGTCCTAAAACCATTGTTTACTCCATAAATGCCGTGCGGCAGTGTTTGATGGTTTGAGTTATAGTACTTGCGTTACCAAGGAAGAACAATAATTGGGACCCACAAACAAACATACAAGTCTTCGAGCTTCAAGGCGTCGACGTCCAAAAACAGAATACTTGACGGCACAGCCTTGTCAATGAAGACAAGTCAACTTCGGGCGGAACGCACTTGACACTGACATGCCTTCCTTGCTCTCAAGCCTCACAGAAGACACTCTCATCGACATATTTGCGCTACTGGCAATCCCCGACGTATTAAGGATTAGATCTGTAAGTGTTTATGGTCTGACCATTAGGTGTCCGCGTGCTCACATAGTTTTGTAGACTTGCAAAACGCTGAACCTGTTGACAAGGGACAAACTTCTTTGGATCCGTCTCTTAAGAGCAGTCGCTGTTGATGAAAATGTCCCTCTTCCATTACACAGAAAATCCATTGATTCCTTGGATGCCAGTCAGATCGAGGCTCTGACACTGAGAGCTCTTCATCTAGCCCAAGACTGGGCCCGCGGGATTGTTCAGCCGCGATCCATCGTCCGCCTGGACCTGCCTCGGTGTATAACCTGGGTTCGTGTGGTGTCCGCTAGATGGCTACTGGTGGCGTCATCGGATGCATACGTCAGTAGTTTGATCTGCTGGGATATCAACGCTGTGTTCAAAGGGAGTAATGAACCAACGGCCGAGTGCTTTTTTTCCGGTCCCATAAAAACCGGGGAGATTGAGATGCAAACTGATGGGCTGGTCGTTGCATTGGCTGTCGAGTCGCGGTACGAATGATTCTCTTTGTTTTATTCAGCCTTTAACAGACTGCTGCCACTAAATAGCACTCCTTCTACCGAGATTATCCTGTTATGTCAACAACAAGGTGTTTTTGTTTTTGTCAAACTTGGGTGTCTCTTGGGCGTATCATATATCAGATTGCTCCATGGTGATTTTGTTGGTTGCGCTCTTTTGAAGGAGGAAAGTGTCCCGCATTTCATCAACTGGAGAACAGGGGCTAGATACACTCTCACTGGTCCACCAACACCTCATGTTAGTCATACCAGTTTTTGGAGGCTAGCGAATAATTCATTCATTATGTAGCGATCGAGTCTTGCCATGACCATTTGGGGTGAATACATCGTGGTTGTCAGACCATACGACGTCCAACTTTTCAGCAGGCCCTCCTCCTCGCCTCCTCGCCTTCTACGCGCTTTTGAATTTAGTCGTTTTGCATGGGAGGCTGTCATCGTTGATTCCTCAGCTTTGAAGAAATCCATGGAAGGCGTATTTCCACGGAATTTCAGCGAGAACACAGATAGCGTGATATCGTTTATCCTTACCCATCAACACGATGCTTTCCTTTATGTTATAGAGACGGATGTCTCACTCAACGGGAAATCACCACACGACAATCTATCTATGAGGCTCGCAAAGACTTATGGTTTGACGCATGGTTGGATGAACCCTGCGTGGCATCTCTGTGCTGGAATAACAGGCAAACGAATTACCTGGATATCTGGCGGTATACAGCTAAATGTCGACCCCCCCATCCTCTGCTCATCCGTGTTGAATCTCGAGGAACCCGGAATCTGCTTTGATGATTCTGGGTCTCTCTTCGAGGCCGAAATTGAAATCAGCGATACTGAAAAGTTTCCAGCCTTGTGGGCTTTTCCGCAGTTTGACTTCGATGAAGCCTTAGGATTATTGGTTGTGGGGAACGTGTTTGGGGAGCTTGCTGTGTGCGACTATGTGGGTCGATGGTCGAATGATTTATTGCTCCTGGCAGAGGATATTTCAGCCGCAGACGCGCCGTCGTTCCTGAGGTTACCCGATGTCTGTATTTTACTGCCCCATCTTGGGAACAATTGCACTGATTCCCATACCATTGATAGACACCAGTGCCAATGGATATATCGACCATCGTTCACGAATCTCCAGACGATGATTTTCCAGATCCAGCGACATTGGGCAATGTCTATGCGTCTTGGAATACTGTGGCTGAAACTGGCGCTCGAATTCCTCCCACTTGGAGCAATGATTGGTCCAATCTGGGTCCCAGACATATGTTGCGATGGCAAGGCACGCCCGGTGATCGAGCATGGTTCCTCGAACATGCCTTCCATTTTTTGGGTCGACCCGAGCCCATCCTCTATAGAGATCCTGAAAGGGGGGATTTAGTCCTTTTTCAAGCTGGAGGTCTCCACTTTATCCTTGGAGACGACGGAGAAGAAGATATTCACGTTTACAGTGATGGGCTCACTCTTCCTGATATTCTGGGGCACGAGTCAATGATGTGGCCTAACACAGTTAAAGATGTTAACTGGACGGCGGATCGTGAACGTGGGCAATTCGAATTGTTATTGCGTGGAGAGGCTAGAACAAAGGGTCGGAATCGATGGATTGAGCAGAAGGAGCGAGGAGGCTCCCCGCCAGTATCTTATTTGACAGTACCCCAGATCAAAACGAGCTCCTTTGAGCTTCGCCCGTTGACTCCAGATTCGGATATAGAGGATGTCCCTGTAAAGTATTGCTAGTGAATGCGCATGTAAAATAGGTCTGTAGGATAGTTTGCAACTTGTTATGGGTGATATAGTGTGCAAAAACACATTTTGCTTACATCTCGCTGAAAGATTAATAGCTTAGGTGTCATATTGCTGATTTGATCACACCCTTGGAATACAACTGCTTTTTGGCAACACCTTTGTGAATGCACCTTGTAGGACAAGATCTACAAAAATAAGACACCTTATATACAGTTACACATTGGCCAGGAGATTTGAAACATTTTTGCACCATCGTCGCATGAACTTGTGTTATGGCCTGTTAGGTGTAACTCAGCTCTCACATATGTGTTACACTGATAACAACTTGATTTTCAATAATCACACATTTCGTCTAGGATCATGGCTATACTCATTGACCTTTAGGATGATGCCAGCATCATCTACAGGGCAAGTGCAGGTGTTATCAAGCTCTGAGACTCAAATAGAATTTCCCACAGGCGCCACAATAATATTAGCTGCTCTCCAAAGGTCACAAAGTAATTACATCCAACCATCCTGCTTTCCATCCACCCACTTCCTTATTACAAACCTTGCATACCCCACTTTCAATACAATTCTTTTATCTCTTCTGAAATGCTCAGACCTTAGGCACTTCTGCCCTATGTGCAGGAGCCTTGTACCTTGGGCCTAAAATGGTAATCATGTTTCCAAAAGCAGAGTACACACACAAATACCTGCCCCCTGCATGTGCTGCCTTCAGAATACACTATAAAATGGATGTATAAGATGTTAAATATTATATTTGACACAAGTAAATTGTACTTGGACTTTGGAATGAAGATTAAATGGCATGGTATGCAGTACTATGCAAATGCATAGCCAAATCCCAACAAATCCAAGTACTAAAACTGTCTGAAATACTAGATGCCCTGTCATATGCTCTGTAGAGCTTTACATGTATTTCTTAATGCCTTTAAAATTGCTTTTGAAGCCTTCACAAACACTGCTCTAAAATGTGTGCACAAGATGTAAATTCATGCTGGGAAAGGTTCATTAAGAATGTGTGCATGTTTGTCTCCAGGGCCATAAAACTTGCCATATACCATTGAATACATCTAAGAGGTGATCTAAAATAAATTTTGAAGCCTCTAGCTAGCAGGTGCACATACAAAGACTGCCTTGCCTGAAAATCACCCAAAATGGCAGTCAGCAGGACTGCAGCAATAATTGTCAATCAACATCACCCTCTAAGGGCTTCTAATACACAATCAATCCGTTGGGATATACACCCTCTATGTCCTGCAAAAGTTTGGGGGGCCTGGTAAAGAACTGCCTTGCCTGTGGGTCTCACAACCTCTGGAAATCACCCAAAATGGCATAATTAGCTACATGTTTCCCAATGTTATTCAAAATAAGAAATTCAGATATGCCATTTTTGTTTCGTTTAATTCAACTGCTCAAACACTTTTGAATGAGCCCTCCTTACCCTCATATGTGCAGTTGTTCCTGAGTTATAGAACCATTGTCTTAGTGTGAGACCCATGTGTCTGTAAATGGTAATGGCAATATCATGAAAATACACTCTGATTTATTAATTGTATCAATCACAAAGGTGTTGCAAAATGGGGCAATAATTTAAACATGCACTGTGCAGTACAACATGTTGCAAAATGTTTCATGTCTTGGATGGAAAGATGTTGCAAAAGCAAATGAAAGTGGGTGAGCAACATGTATTGAAACAGCCTAACATGTCACAGAATTGCATAATTTTATGTGCCATATCTTGTTATTACATACATACTATGAAACTTTAATCTGGCTGAGTGGCATTAATCAAGTATGGTGCATATTGCAATCACAATGTTCTATTTACGATAGAAGCTGATTATCTCGTTTGCGTCCCAACTGCCTGCCAGGAGGAGATAGTTAGCATGCCCAAACAAACCCAAACCTTTTGATGTCATGGGTTGTTAGCAGCCAGAATATACCAATGACAGTGACCTCTGCCAAGCAGACATGCAAGCACAACTTCACAGCAAATGGAAATGGAGGCATAGCCAAGCAGACCAGGACACTGAGAACACACTAGAAACAAGATGTATATCATGTAAGTATACTATGTAGTAGAGAATATATGGTATCAATAACATACCTGGGAGCACCACAAGTAGAAACAAGTTTGGGCTCCCGACAAATAAATGAATGTATATAGCTTACCATCCATACCGATACCATGGAAGCAGTGCCCAAATTTTGTAGTGATCTCATTTGTAAATCTCAAAAGACTCTGACAACGCGCAGCCAATAAAGTCTCCATGCAGCAATCTGACATACAACACTCCCAAGAGACGTCCAGGTGAAATAAAAGATAACATCATCTTTTTGTTGATGTAAGGTGATAATCTTGGCAGAAGGAGTACTGTTCAGTGGCAATAGATGTTAAAGGCTACACAGAACAATGTATGAAAGCATTTTTCACTGAAAAATCTTAGTTTATGCCATTTTTGTTAGTTTGTGCAATAATAGATGTTTTTGTCATTACTTTTGTGACAAATCAAACTTTTACTCACAACTTCACAACTTGTAAGTTGTAAGTTGTAAGTTTTGGTTTGTGGTGGAACATGCTATACCTAAAAGAGAAATTTTGGCCATGTACTTACCTTGCAGGAACTGCTTGGTATTGCCTTGGTTTGCCTTTGGTTCAGCAATTGGTCACAGCATTACCATTTTTGGAAGCATATTCCATTTCAGGATCGGTGAGTATCTCAGTGAATTCAGCAATTTACCATAATATCCATTTTGCCAACTACCTGTAACCCTTATATGGAATTAAAATATATTAAATGAAATTTGACAAATAGCTATGTGACTCAATAGGGTGTATCTGCAGCCCACTCCAGAAGTTTCGAATATCCAGAACTTCTTGAGATCTGTCCAAAAAAATGTCATGTAAGCTTCCAAAAAGGGTATGGCAAGCGCCACAAGCATATTCATCAACTCGGAAATCATTTGGCGTCTCATGGTTACACATCACAACTATTGCTGAACTTGACAGAACCCTCAATCAACCTTATAATGTTGTTACATAGATATTAGAGAGAGAAAGTCCCAGTACGATGCCTTAAGTAGGTTTGAGGAAGTATGACATAGAGTCATTAATTCAATAGAGATGCCGGCCCTAGTGGCTCCACATCCAAAACAAAGCTTGCCTTATCCAAAAAAAATGTTTTGGAGCGGGCTGCAGATACACCCTAATACAGGAAGTGTCCTATGCAGTGGTATATCAGGGTGCCGGGTGGCCATGGGTTCTCAGTTTCCCAATTGGGTATATATTTTCCAAAAATAATCTTAACCAGACCAAGTCCATTTGCCTGAGAAACCAATTATGTGAGAATGAACTAAATTCTGCACTGATTTACGTTGTAAGACTTCAGTGTTAAACTAACGTGTTCATAGTGGAACTTCCAAATTCGGACAAACTTGTAAGTTCCGACTTCCGCGCATAAGCTCGTTTTTTTGGTGAAGAATACCATCATAACAATGAGGAACATTCATACTGTGATTCGACCACTAGTGTGATGACCAGTTCATAATTTTGTAACTCTATTTCCTTGTCTTTATCAGACTAGCAAAAAAGCACTCAACTGTTGGCTTGCTGTTCCCTCTAAAGACATTGTTGATGTCCCAGCAGATCAAACTACTGATGAAAGCATCTGATGATGCAACAAATAGCCATCTAGTGGACACTACTTGAGCCCAGGTTATACATTGAGGAATATCCAGACAGACGATGGACCAAGGTTGAACAACCCCATGAGCACAAGGTGAAATGCTCTTAATGTAAGAGCCTTGACCTGATTGGCATCCAAGGAATTGAAGCTGTTCTGTAAAGAGGCAGAGGAATATTTTGATCAGTCACCAATGCCCTTAAGAGGATAATCCAAAGAAGTTTGTCTCTTGCCAACAGGTTCAGAGGCTTGCAAGTCTACCAAACTAAGTTAGTACACAAATGTCTGTGGTCAACAAACTGATCTGATCCTTAATACATCCAAGTTGGGGATTGCCAGCAGCACAAATATGTTGATAATAGTCTCTTCTGCTGGGCTTGAGAGGGTGGAAGACACAAGAGCATCAACCACATTTTAAGTTCAGACATTGCATGCAAAAGAAACAAAAAAGGGTTCTATTTTTGGTGTAGTATTACAAGTCCCTATTGCTAAATAGAGAATTGTCCTTTTCTCTCTCCATGGCAGAAATGCTCGACCTGCGCTTGGTGGCTTTGACAATGTGAAACTGTGGGAAAAATAGTTGTAGATGTAAAGACTACAAAGTTTTGTTAATGCTTGATAACAAAAGTTTCAAACACAGCTGGTGCAGAATTGGTCTTAAAAAGGCTATTGCTGTACCAGCAATCCTCGCCAAAGTGGTTTCATTACACCTAATTGCCTAATGTGGTAATTCTGGCCACTTCCTGCTCAAAAAAAGTGACCCAAGCTGTTTTCAATCAATTCCCAGTGGTTTTCTGTGATTCTTTCAGTGCTATTATAATTTAGCATGTCAAGTACACCTTCTATAGTATTTTGTCTGTATTTTAATTTCATATATCCCATCCTGGAGCCTTAAAAGGTTGCAGCTTCTTCTAAATATCATCACAAAAATGTGTTTTAAAACATAAGAACAGCTGATATAAATGATTGCTGCTGGTCTAAACCAAATTCTGGTTTATTTTGATGGGATACTAGCCTCTCTAAATGTGGCTCTGGTGGTTAGCAAAAAAGAGTGTATAGCTCTTGCTTAACAGATCAAATTAGTAGATATGTAGTTATAACCACTAAGGCAAATTTATGAGAAGTCTGGTACCATGTATGCCTTCTGGCAAATTTAGGTCAAAAAAGCAAATAAATAAATGCTGAAAATAAATGATACTGCTCTTTTTGTTACATATGTGGACCACATATACCTCCTAAGGCACCATCAATTGGTTTATTGCTAAATTTCAGGCAGGAATTACAGTATATGATGCAAACTGATCCCCCAATGCCATGGGCAGCTGATGGGAAGTGGCTGTGCTTCCATTTTAGTCCCTCCTGGCAACCCCGTTTTTTCATTCATTATTCAGCATGAGGACTACTTTTGCAGAGACAAAATAATGGAAATCATTAGGGCTACAATTTCTTGAGATTAAAATTTTAAAACTCTCTCTTTAAAATATTATAGACAAGTCTGTGCCAAGCTTGTAAAACAAAAAACTGCTGTCAAGACCTTCCAGAGACACATTTATATAACATGTTTGAGTGAAGTATGAAACTCAACGTAGAGCTTATAAATGGGTTGCCAAATATGGGTCAGGTTTTAATTCACTGTGTCATGGGACCATTATGGAAACCAACACAGCACTTTGGTGGGGATTGCCAGTACCCAATTGCTGTGTATTGGTTCTGTGACAGCCCATAACATCTATTTAATGATTCTCAATTCATAGGTGTCATTGAAGGACATATTTGCTCAGAATAAAATTGTATATACACTCTTAGTCATTAGAAGAGTACATATAAATACTTTTGTGATTTTAAATGGCTGGTGAAAAGTGCAGGAATAAAATAAAAATCACAATCTGAATTGAGTGGGATTTTAAAATCCACTTAACACAATCACACTGGCAGCTGCATGAGTCACATTGTATATGCTATTCTTACCTCCCTCAACCACAACCCAATACAAATGCACATGACCGGTCCTCAGTCCACCTGGAGTAATAGGATGGGAATGGGAGGATAGAGGGGGGGTTGGTGAGCACAGAAAGAAGAGTGAAAATGAGTGGGGATGGACAGGTGCAAAGGTAAACACAACCCACCCCTCCTTCCTGCAGCTTACCAGATACCCCCCACCTGAAACCAGGTGTCCCCCACCCCATATACATCAGGAAATTGGTGCGGTGCTGATATGACTAGGCAGAGTTGATAAATGGTCACTGGGCCAACATTATTGTGGCATGCAAACATATTTAATCACTGATCATGGCATGATAATATTGTAAAACTATTGTGATTATTATAAGTACATGCCAGACAGGTGCCAGAATTTTATTTGATGGCCCAGCTGCTAGCAATGTTGGAACTCTCAACATGACTTCACCATACATTATCAGCGGTCAACAGTCTTGGAGAGGGTCCATTATCGTGGCTGACTCTCAGCACAGCTCTATTTGAATCTCTGGTGTGAACTCAAAGCCTGATTGTGATGTGGCAGGAAAACATTACAGTTATGTAAGATGCTCTCTGTTAGGAATATTGGTCCTGTTACCAAATTATATGCATATTTTTAAATTCCTCTTTTAGTATTCTCATTTACTATTTCAAACTGATGTTTTATTATTATTTTCTTCTGAAGATATATCTAGAAATGCTAAGTTAAAGATAATTTCCAAATACTTACTAAATAAGTGCTAAGTTCACTCGGTGACACAGCCACTTAGCAATTCAAGTCTCAGATAGCATTTACACTTGATTTTTACATTTTAAATGTATAAGTAATATTGTCAGATATGAATTATACTAATACTCTACAATATTGGACATTTACATACTTTATTGGGATTAGTTTAAGCTCGAGCGAGGCCACAAGAGTCACTGGAAAGTGCGGCTTCACTGAGTCTGAATTCACCTTCCTAATCTGGATCCACTTTGTTCAAATCACCTTTGGGTGGCCACCTCGACCTCTAGGCTGAAGCCAAAGGCCGCAGGTGGCTGTAAATAACTTTATGTGAGTCATTCCAACTCACTTGGTGGAGTGGGCCATTGCTTCACATGGCATGTATGAATTGGCCTTGGTCTTTATTACAGAAGAACTTGTACAAGATTATTTCTTAATGACAAAATCATTGCACAGGGCCAAACAAAGATTTTGTCATTGAAAAATAATCTAAATATGGGAAACACTTTTGTTGTCCTGACAGAATAATTGGCAGAATTAAATTCTGACAATAGTTATGTCCCCTAAACAAACATGTTATCCAAATTAAGATTATATCCTCCAAATAAATTATAAATATAGCATAATCTATTTATTTTTTGCAGTAGTATTCTCATTCGGTCAGCAGGAAATATCCTGTTATGTCACAGGTGATGGCTTATTCTTTTGTTTGTCTTCAATAAATAATTCTGGAATCTAATTCTCACTTCAGTTATCTCCAGTAGTCAAAGGTATAACATTTATTTATTTATTTTTCATAGTGGTATTTTAATTCTGGCAGAAGGAAATATGCTGTTATGTCCCAGATGTCACATTCCGCACAGCCCACTATGTACAAGTTCTTCTGTAATAAAGACCAAGGCCGACTCATACATGCCATGCGAAGCAATGGCCCACTCCACCAAGTAACTATAACTAAAAATTAAAATTAAAATTAATTAATTTCCGCACGTAAATTTTTCAGAGCAAAAATCTTTATATTATTATTGCAAATGAATACTACAAAATAACACTGGCTATCAACTAGAGGAAGAAAGAAAAAGAAGGGAAAAAAAACATTTGTTTTGTTTAGAGGTGCCCAGGCTTGGTTTCGGGTGTGCGGTTGGAAACAGCAGCGGGCAGTGGGGGGGGATGCGGGGCTGGGGGCCAAATCCGACAAATCCGAGCGCAATGGCTCAATTCAGGGTGCACCGTGTCAAACAGCGGTGGAGGGCGATGGTGGGTGGTGGTGGTGGTGTGGCTCTGTGTTCGCAAACGCGAGGCAGGAGAGGGGGCTGGGGCCGAATCCGACAAATCTGAGCACGATGGCTCGATTCAGGCTACGCCGTGTCAAACGGCAGTGGAGGGCAATGGGGGGATGTGGTGTGGTTGTGCAGTTGAGGTGGTGGTGGTGGTGGGGCTCCGCGTTTGCGAAACGTGAGGTGCAGGGCGGCTGGGAGCCAAATCCCACAAATCCGAGTGCGATGGCTCGATTCGGGGTGCACCGTGTCAAACAGCGGTGGAGGGTGATGGGGGGATGTGGTGCGGTTGTGCGGTTGAGGTGGTGGTGGTGGTGGGGCTCCGCGTTCGCGAAACGTGAGGTGCGGGGCGGCTGGGGGCCGAATCTGACGAATCTGAGCGCGATGGCTCGATTCGGGGTGCGCCGTGTCAAACGGCGGTGGAGGGCGATGGGGGAATGTGGTGCGGTTGTGCGGTTGAGGTGGTGGTGGTGGTGGGGCTCCGCGTTCGCGAAACGTGAGGTGCGGGGCTGCTGGACTGCAAAACTCGAAATCGAGCCACCGTGGCTCGGTTTCGGGCTGCAGCTGGGCTGAAAGAGGTGGAGAGGGGAGCTGTGGGGTCACAACTGCCCCTCCCGTGCTAAAATAGAGGGAGAGGATGGGGGGTGAGGTAGTTACTATGGTGGATGGTGGTGGTGCTTACCTGCTACCTGGTGCCCCCCCTGCTTCTCCTTATCTTATCTACCTCTCCTCTCCTCTCTACCCACTCCTAAGCCTCCTAACAACACACTGGTGGACTGTGTTCGTGGTCGGTTTTGCGCTTGTAGTGGATGAGCGACTCGGAGACGCGACTTGTCCCGTTTGGCGGAGTTTCAAACTCCGACCATTTTCAATCGTGCTTTCGATTTTCATCATAGCATATTTTACAAGCCTCCTAAAATCGTGAATATAATAATATGCGCTGTCTATATACATATCAATGCATCTGTAATTCTTTTGTAGCCAATTACCATTATTCATCTACGCTAAGGGGAAATTACATTCAAAGCAGCTAAAACATGCTCTTGATGGCTTCATAGCACCTCCTACAGGCCTCCTAAGATCATTATAATTTAAATATACACTTCTCATACCAACATTTATAATTCCATATTTTTATTTGGAGAAAATACAATCTGTGAGTCTTGCTCTGAGGCCACGGCATTTCAAGAGTTGCTGAAATTTCCTTTTATATCTGACACTTCACTTTTTTACTTATCTCGCTACAAAACAACTGTCCCACGGTATACGACGCAAGTCTTAGGCCTTAGGTTTTCACTTAGAAACTCAGGTTAAAAGAATGAGTCTTAAATTAGCATTTAAGGACTCGTAACATAAAATTTACTGAAGCTTTGGGAATGCTCAGGATCATTCTATGAGTTATTTAAAGGTTTTTCCAATGACTCATCTTCATCCTTCACATTCCCTGTAGTTCTACAATATTATGTATAAATACGAGGCCTTGCCTCCATTGAAATCATCATATTTCAACTGCTCATATGCTCTCAGACCTCATGGTGTGACCTCTCTATTAATTCCTTAGGAATCAACACTAGCATCTAAGGTATTGACTTGCCCTATCTTAGATCGCGATCCCTATAATTCTCACCAGATAGACTCATGCTCTCAAGAACTCAGTAATCATTACATTACATAGGGTCACCAGGTGCCTAAAATATATATATTTGTAAGATAATGCTTGAGCATCTAAGGTATTGACTCACTCTATCTTAAATCGTGAACCCTATAATTCTTGCCAGATAGACTCACTCTCTCAAGAACTCAGTAATCATAGCATTACATAGGGTCACCAAGTGCTTACAGAATCATTTGTGAATTTACACTTAAGGTTCTAGCTCATTTCTCATAAATTGGTAAGTATTTCATAGAAAACCAATTTAGTTTATAGATCTATTAGAATACTCATACATACAAATATTCTACGGATCCATAACAGCTGCCAAACAACAAGTCCAAACATCCTCAGATTTTGACATTCACCTTGGGCTGGCTACTTGTATTACACCTGGAACCTCTGGGCTCAGGATGACCGCTGTAGTCATCTGCACACACCCTCATGTGTAGTTGGTTTCTGGATATGACACTGTGCTCTATATGGCATTGCCCTCACAATGTTACAGGGTATGTTTCAACCAACTCTTTGCTGTCTTGATCATAGACTGACCAATCACTTATGTAGTTTACACTCTTGCAGCACCACCTGCCTCCCAGCACCATGTGGAGTTGGATTGAGATACAATCAAGGGTTGTGACATGATGTATCAATTATTGATAGTGGACCATATTTGTAGTTACAAATAATAATGATAAATCGATTTTGATAACTAATTTTTCAGATAAGTAATTCCAATTACAAAATATGAATTAAAATATGAATTTGCCACCTCAATTCAAGGTCCAAGAACTTCATTGGTCTGGTAAAAACCCCAATTCTGATAGCCTTGGCCATTTCTATCATTGCTACCAACCTTTTTCTTTGATGTTATTGGTGTAAGCTTGCTGCTTACAACATTCCAGACTCTGCTTCCTTATTGGGTCTCTCAGTTCCGATCTCCCTTTCTTTAGCCTACATTGACTATGGCTCACAACTGTCTTTACTACTGTGCCCATATACAATGATCTTATTATTCTGGCTTGTCTG
>KN833119.1:42427-58956 GCA_000827315.1 Piloderma croceum F 1598 | reverse complement strand
GTAGGCGTCACAGAGTCGATCGAAATGGGATCTTGGAACCGTCGCAGTAAAGTTTTCTTCCCCAAGATCGTCTCTGAGGGCCCCCACTAGCCCTCTCGCAGCAATAATATATAGCTTTGAATCGAGTATGACCTAAGACCTCTAAGTGTGCTCGGTTGGCCGTTAAGATTTGGTTTTGCGCATTTTGCGACCTTTATAAATGCCGAGTCCTTTTATGGGGTTCAATTGTCACCGGCCCGCGCCTAGCTTAAGTTCGTCTTTCACTGCCAACAACATGATTCAGTGCGTCCAGGCTTGCATCTCTGGGCCGAAAAGGATCCAATTTTGAAGGCCCTACGACGTCCGGGGAGAGGTCTCCCGAGTAGTCTCCAAAAGGTAGGGCGCAACACCACCCTTTCAGCTTTTGTGCCTCAGCGAGGAGCCTCTGAGGGTTACATCGTTGTTAGGTCTAGGCAGGCGGCGTTCACTTGACGGATACTGTGAAATATGCCTCCATATTCCCCGTACGGTATGTTTCCTTTTTCTTAGCTCTTTGTCTGGATGTTGCATGATCGCAGCACCGTGTGCACCTTCTTCATATGCCTCGAGATGCTTATGGGGACTTCTTTTTTTTTACCCTTGCGTTCTCACATTCATGCATCCATACTCACTGGAACTATCAGATATATTTATCCAATTACCATGACTCTCTGCTGATCGCTCATTTATAGTAACGCAATACGAAACGATCATGCAGGTGTTATATGGAACTGTATGTGTCTTCCTCTAACCTTATGATGATTATCTCCAGCATCATCCAAACTAATATATCCACGGTGCTACCCTCTGTTTCCTCCAGAAAATCTCCGAAGACACGAAACTCCTAGAACCGTTGGTCCCCATCTGCCGCTCTTGCCTGGAACATCGTCACTCCTATGTCCACGAAAATGCCGTCTTCGCTGTATACCCCATCTACCGCGAATTCAAAAGTCCCATACCCGATGCTCCAGAACTCTTGCAGAGCCTCTTGGAGGCAATGTCGGACGCGACTTGCAAGAAGAATACATTCGTGTTTGGGGCGCACTGGGCGATGCCAAAGGCGGTAGAGTGGATATTGAGCATTTATGAGCAGATCTCGGGTTGGATGAGTTATTGCAGATGAGCATGATCGAGGTCATAAGGCTGGACTGCAAAAACGACTCTGCGCATTGAGTGAGTGCCATAGAGCCAATGGATTGGTATCGCATATTGAAACTGCCTACCAGGCTCGGTATATCTGGCATATTTTCGAGCTTTTGAACGCCTCATTTCATGTCGTCAAATGTGAAGCTGCTACCACCCTGACGAATTTAACACGAAACCCGGCGGCTGTGAAAGGTGGATTCTTCATTGCATATAGATTAGATCCGTCCGGTTGTTCCTGACCTACCCTTCTGTTCAGCTGCCACATCCTGCTTCATAAACCTGGTTATCAACGAATCCGACAACAATCAAATTCTTGGAAGTTGCTGCCAGCGTCGTACACGTATTGACGGGGTTCCTCAGAGACTCGAATAACCCTTTGGCTCTGGATGTCGTTGCGTTCGTTCGGTAAGTTCTGCATCTCATGATGTTCCATGCATTCACCATTGACCTTCCATGCTTGGCCAACAGCGAAGTCGTCGAGAAGTTCCCTCATCTTCGACAAATAATCTGTGAGAGACTAATCCAAACCCTCGGCGAGGTCAAATCGGGCAAAGTCGTCTGTGGGGTCCTCTGGATCCTGTGCAAGTTCATTGAAAGTGTCTCAGATATCCAGAGCATGTTACAGAAAATCAGAAAGGTACTGGGCGAGATCCCGATATTGGTGTGTGAGCAGCAGTTGTCGGATGAGGCTAATGGGGGCGAGGAGCTTGATGGAGATGCGATTGGGAAGGATGAGAGGTCGAAGGAGGGAGGACTCGGAAGAAAGCCGAAGGTGCTTGCGGATGGGACGTATGCCACTGAGTCTGTGTATACGAGCACGACAACTGCGAGGTTGGAGGCTGTGAAGGCAGCTGTGAAACCGCCCTTGAGAAGTATGTTCCTGCCGTGTTTTGGAGTTATTGATGTTTGTGTCTCTGTCAGCGCTTATTCTTGGAGGTGACTTTTTACGGGTGTCGTCCTTGCCACGGTGCTGATTAAACTAGTCCTACGCTTTGATGGGCTGACGAGCGATATCACTGCGTCAAATATACTTCTTGCTGAAGTATGTCTCTCTTTGGGCCGTGTGCTTGCAAGCTGGGCGACGCTAACCACAATTTACACATCGGGCAATGTTAATTATGACCTCCATCATTCGCGTAGGACAATCCAAGTTTGTCACGGTACCGATTGACGAGGACTTGCATGAGTGTATCCTAGACTGCATACAAACACTCAGCGAGCTGGAAGCAACACCGCTGTTCTTGAAGGATACCAAGGCTGTGTGCACCAAGATGCTTGGTGCTCAGGAGGTCAATATTTTGAGTTGTTTGTAGCTATGATCGTTGCTGATACTCTCTAATTAGGCAAATGCAGCGGACCTGAAGGATGCAGAAAGCATAGAGGCTGTGATTGTGCCAGGTTGATGATCTGCTGACTTTCTGACAGTTCTCGAAGCAGTCGGCAGATGATGCCATCGATATATTTTATTCTAAAAATTTCAGAGGACTTGGGGAATGAAAATACTTACAGATTTTTTCCACGGTATGATGAGGATGTCAGAGGGGCAACTGGGAGTACTTGCTGGAGAGGGCCAGTGCTGACACATGGCAAATACAAGTCCCAGAAAGTATCAGAATTCTCTAATTTTGTACTTGAAATTTTCATTCTCTGGGACTTTTGCAAGCTTGAAGGGTCTACTTATAATAATGTAAATTACCCGGTCATGGAAGCCCTATTCATTGGTATTTAAAATTCTCAAATATCAGGAAACTGAACTCAAACAGTGCAATTATGCAAAGTATTCACACACAAAAACAAAACTGCACAGGAGGGGTTTGAACCCAGGGCCTTGTCATTGTCTGCTCACAGCCAAAGAAATGACGCTGATTAGTATGGGGTTGACCTGCAATCCCATAGCAAATGTGCATCATCATTCCCACACTGCTTATAAAATTGCACTGTCTTGAAGTTCCTTGTGAGCAGATTTTAATCAATGCCTATATACAATTTCTGGAATTTTAATTATTGTAGCTGTTTCTTATATTCATTTGTGGTCATTTGACAAACTTTATGTCAGAGTTTATTAGCCCCACTGCTATTTATTCACATCATAATTCCTTGCTCAAATATATATTTTGTCAATATGTCTTCTATTGTTCCATACAATTTGGTTATTGTTCAATTTTGAATTCTTGATCAGGAGGAGTCCAATAGATAACTGATTGTGCAAGATTAGGAAATGGAGCAACCAAAATGTGTTGCAGCTATTTGCAGACATGGCAGACATGCCTGAATATAACCACACTGCATATTGAAAAAATGTCACACATATTTAAAATAATGACATATATCATGTGTGCATCTTTTAAATATGTGATGGATATGTGGTGATGTTATATTCAGATCCTTTCCGGCATGTCTGCTGTGAGAACATAGTGCAGGTGCAAAAATTTCTAATTTTGTAAAACTGATCCGAAATTGGAAATTTTCTCAATTCTGTTTTTTGTTTCACTTTTGATGTAGCACTTTTCACACACTTCCTATAATTGTGAAAATACTATCAACATACATTAGAACATTTTGGCTCTTTTATTTTGAGCAATTCAAATCAGTGAGTCTCATTATGCAAGCATTTCATTTCAGAGTTGCTGAAATTTCCTTTTATATTGATGTTCCGTGCCAGTTTTAGAACTCAATTAATGGAGACTACAAAACTGATTCCCACAATTAAAATTTTAGTTCCCAGGACCTATGGTAAAGTTGGGTCTACAGATATTGAGCCTGCAAACCAAGGGTGAAAAGAACGAGCCTCTAGTAAACTAGAGGACTGGTAACTTGCACAAACAGGATGCACAATGAGAAAAAACTAAACTAGCATTTACACCAAGCAGTCATGTAGGGACACCACAGTGATAGACACCAGGCATAAATTTCAGGCTATGAGTGTTGATGAGTGTAACAATTGAATAAATACATCTACCATAGATATGTTCCAACAAATATAACAGGAGATGAAGAAAATCAATAAACACCCATAAATTGTTTCATCCCATAGAGAATTGAACCAGCAATCTTATGGTATGGGCGAGGAAGGTGCAAAGACAACACATTGCATTTGGCGGAGTTTGAAACTCCGCTCAATTCCGATTTTCATTTTCATTTTGATGTAGCACTTTTCACGGACCTCCTATAATTGTAAAAATAATTGTATATACTATCTACATATGTTGGAACATTTTGGCTCTTTTATTTTGAGCAAATCAAATTGGAGAATCCTGTTATGCAATAATTTCATTTCAGAGCTGCAGAATTTCCTTTTATATTGACAATCCGCATCAGTTTTGGAACTCAGTTAATGGAGACTACAAAACTGATATCCCACGATTAACAATTTAGTTCCCAGGACTTCGAATGTTCTGGGTAACGGACATCGAGCCCGCAAACCCTGGGTGAAAAGAACGAGCCTCTAGTAAACTAGAGGACTCGTAACTGAGATCTGTGAAGATTTCATGTCCAATCTTGGTCATATTTCTCAGCTCACCAGTAACTAACTGCTTTTATCTATGTTATAAGATATGATATGAGTTCGCAGGTTTCTCCGACCCGATATGTGCTGCGTATGTTAAGAACTTAAGATGCATGGATTCTACATTATGCTCGGTGAGCTGAGCGAGGGTGAGACTTGTTACGATATGACCCTTCGGAGATGTTCTACTTGTCAACCAAACTCCTGTCACGCTCCAGAATCTATGTTCAGACTTCGCAACGTTGGATTGCTGTTGATGTAGATCTCGGCCATGGCCCTGGCTGCCACTCTAGAATGATGAGGTTCAAGCCACAGAAGAATCAACTTCAACCTGGTCCTTTGCTCCACTTCACGAACAAGCTCGTCAATTGGGAAGTTGCCCGTAACAGAGGCCAATGATCCCTTGACCGTTGTCTCGTCATAATTGACATCCAGAAGATTGCCCACAACCTGGAGGAGTCTTGACTTGCTGAATATATACATCAATAAATTTGGTGAGACTGTTCTGGTAAAGGCAGAGAACAAGGTCATGAACAAAGTAGAACCAATCGCAGACAATGGTAAGGGGAAGCCGGTCCGAGAGTTTTGTCTCTTTGAAGAAGTTGCTCTCTCAGCAACTGTGCTCGACTTTTCAAATTTGACCAGTATGAGTGGTGGCCTGGATATATTTGAAATGAACCTCTGGATTCTTCCTAAGGGGGAATATTTGGTGCATTACCATTCATGCCATGAGTGTACACACAAGTGCACCCAAACAGGATGCAAGGTGCCATTTTGGGAAGACATGGGGAAATGACTTTGCACTACTGTAATGCAAACATCAGCCTGTGGGACTGAATGAAGCTTTCCATTGTCAGAGGAAATAGATTTTTTGTCTGTACTTGTGAGCAGGTTGAAGCCAATGTAAATAGGGGGGTATCTGCTTTACCCTTTCCAGGCTTATGTCAGAAATATCAAAAGGTCTGCTGAATCTTGGAGGGGTGGCTTAAAAGTCAGTATAAATTGAGAACACCCTGCTGAGGCATTGCAAGATTTGTGTCATAAATATGAAAGATCTGTTGAATGGTAGACTTGGGCTCAAAAAGAAAAATGACAATAATAAATGTAAATTTGATACATCCAGCTGATGATTGCAAGTCCATGAGTTATGGAGAAAAATAATTGAATCTGACAAGTGCCATCAACACCATATAATACATACAGATGCACACTCTGGGACAGCAACATACTCATTCTATCACACATCCACCATGCAATTTATTTTTTGGTGACTTGTGCTGCTCATTCTATTAAAAATTTAGCACTCAATTCATATCTTCCTCTCCAGCTCATTCAATCACAAATTCACCACTGAATTTATCTCTCAGTGTCTTCTCCAGCTCGTTGTATCACACATTTGCCACTGAATTCATATCTTCCTCTCCGGCTCATGCTATCAAAAATTCACCACTCAATTCATCTCTTGGTGTCTTCTTCAGCTCGTTCTATCACAAATTCAACACTCAATTCATATCTTTGTCTCCAGCTCATTTTCCTTCCAGTCATACCAGGGCCACACTGAGTTTCTGATGAACAACAAACGCCCATCCCACAATCTTTTCTTTCCTGCCACCTTTTCTCCTCAATTTGTCTGTAAAGTCACTTGAGAGACCTCACAGACTTAAAACTCCCTAGTCAATTTGACTTGGGATGTCCAGCCTTAATGAGTCATCAAAATGTCCTCTTTCTCTGTAGAACAAAAGTCCCACCCATTGCCTATTGCCACCTCCAAAACAACTTGTCTTCCTGTTTGCTTCCCATCAAAAACTATCATTATGACACCTGCTGCCTATGCTACTGTGAATTAATGTTCTGCACCACTCTAGCATTCAAACTGTCTAACCGTCTCAGTGTCTTCTCACTGGCCCAACGGGCGCACCAAGGACCTGCCACTCGAACTCAGGCCTATTTTTTATTTTTATTTTTATTATCTTATTTTTTAAATATATATATATATATAATTAATGACATAATTGTTCCGCTTTTATGTCACTCTTTGTGTGACATATATACATGTAACATCACACCTATTTTTTATTTATCATTTTATTTTTATTTTCTTTGCTTTGTCTTTTTATTATATTGAATAACATAATTGTCTGCTTGTTGACACATTTTATATTGTATAAATGGCTAACAAATTACACTCTAACATATTATATTAAATCAAATTATTTATCACCTTGTTCACCACTATGTACATTAAAACCACATCACATTCAGACACATTATATTTAATTGTTTGCCATCACACCATTAGACATTATAATATAAAATGTTTATTGAAGCAGATATGAAGTGGTAGTAGATAATTTTAAAATACCAACCCACCAACAGACCAACCTTTAAATTTTTTTTAAAAATAAAATAAAAAATCAAATCAAATCATTAAAACTTAACTATATATGGTAATACTGTACAGTTGAAACTGTGGCTGAACCTTGTTTTTTATTCTGCACACATAACCTCTTTCTCTTTTACCACCATCTAGTCCATTTTATTACTTGCTCAAACCCTCCACCATATATCCAGCAGGCTCTTATATCAGTTACAACATGTAAGCTATAGTGTCTGATCATTGTATTCACTCAATGAAGACTTCTATGAAGGACTGAAGAAACCAGATCTATTAACCCAAATATGGTGCCAAGTGAGTCACATATTCACCAGTTCTATGTTCGATGCTTTAATCAAGCACACATAGTCAGAGAAACTGTGTCCTGTTTGCGGATCAAATGCCCGCCTGAGAAAGTGTTCAAATTGTGAAGCAGTTGCATATTGTGTGAGCATTCCTTTAACTTTGCACCATTCATATCCAGCATTGATTGTATGGTATACAGAGTAAAGACTGCCAAAAACAGGACTGGCATGATCATAAAGCAACTTGCCATGTGCTTGGGAGCCACCGAACTATTGTGATGGAGAAGAAATACACAGAGCATCCAGTCTACAAGTTGTCTACAGAATGGTTGGACGATGCCATGACCAAATTTCACAAAACCTTCATTTTTGAGCTGCAGGATCTGATCATGGCTGAATATGAATTGACTGACACATTATTGGAGACAGGAGTCATTGACGAGAATGCATGGGAAGCGAAAACGAACACAGACTATCCGGTTCTGTCATTGAAGTTTTGCAATGAACCGATTGAAGGTCCTGACTATCATCAGTTCGAGGTGTTTCGACTGCTTGAGGAAACCTTAGGGTTAGGTTGGCATCCTGTTATCAAGAACATGGAGGAGTTTAAGTGAGAGACCAAAACTTCTGTTATTCTTGGGATTAGTGTGGTTACGGATGAGGGCACCAGGAAGGTTGGTCCAGTGAGTCTGGGGGTCATTGGAATGCATGTGGAAGAAATCTGATCTTGTAAAAGGGATGGCATTACGAGGGAAGGAGCGATGATCACGTTGGCTGAGGCGGTCAAAGCGGGCAAAAGTATACTGCATAAATAGATGTAAAATTTTTAACTAGTGGTTGGTACCTCATGGGTGCATGATGGAGATATTCATATGCTTCCTTGACTCCACCCCTCAGACGCGCAAAACCCCAACCTAGGGTCAGACTCAATGAAAGCCGTCTATGAAAGCCATCTACCCCCAAGGGTCAGACTCTACCTAGACCCTCTGGTCAAGTAAACCTCAGATTAGGGTTAGCACTGCAAAATTCACTGGAGTCACAGGCTCAGGGTCAGCAAACCCCAACCTAGGTCAGACTCTACCTACCCCCCAGAGGGTTGAGTAAACCTCAGATTAGGGTTAGCACTGCAAAATTCACTGGAGTCACAGGCTCAGGGGCTTACCATGTTAGCTACTGGCTCAGAGGGGGGGTGATTTTGGTGCATATAGGATCTTGCCCGAAATGGACGATCTGGGTATCACCAGGTGCACCCTTTCGAGTAGATTCCAGATCTGGTGTTCCCATCACTGCACTATTCCTAATTAGGCGGGAAAACGCAAAATACTGATGAAACCCCGGCAGTACGAAATTCGACCCCCTCCGTTTCGGATGGTTCGACCTGCACCTGGACCCAATTTTCGAGGAGATCATGGATCTGGACACGGAAATGCCTACTTTGGCCAGCATCACCCGCTATACCCAAAACGGCGATTGGGGCACCAGGAGAGGGTCGGGTGACCCGCTCCGAATCGGATCGTTCAATTTGTGTCTAGGTGCATTTTTCGAGGGGATTCAGAATCTGGACAGGGAAATTTGAAATTCCCATCGTAGCACCTAATATGGCTAGATCGGTGTTGCCCGCACAAAGTGACCGGCACCGTTTGGGATCGTTCAACTTGTATCTAGACTTGTTTTTTGAGGAGATTCAGAATCTGGACACTAAATCTTCATAGCTGACCTATAGCCAATGTTATATTTGGAAGGTCAGGTTACCTCCCTCTGAATGACATGAACCATATATCATCCAGGCCTATTTGATGAGCAGATTTAAAGAGGGTTATCTTCATATCTAACCTGTAGCCCTCGATACAGCCATTTCAGTGTTCTAACCCTAGAATAAGGTTGACTCAAAGTGAGCTCACATGTGACGATCCAGATATCATCTGGGCTCAAATTTCAAGGAGATTCAAGTTATTCAAGTTATCTTTATTACTGAAGCTTTCATCCGGGATTTTGGGATGTAGTTCACTGTCCATGCAGATACATAAATCATCCCCACTCCGCCCTCTTTATTTACACACTAATATACACCGACTTACTTCTACTTTATTTCCCCCTAATAATCATTGTATTTGCTCAGCAAGGACTGTGGACCAGTTATGATGATGCCCTCTTCAGATTCCACATCTTTGTGGGTTTTTGCATCTTTTAACAATATAAATTATCACATGTGGAGCAAAGGGTCAGGTCACCTCCCAATAATTTGCATTATTTGAATTTATCATTTAAAATTAAGCAATTCTGTGTTTGGATTCATGATCCCCTGGGAGAAAAAATGAGTCTAGACACGAGTCGAACCATCCAAGGTCAAATTTCAAACCGCCAGTGTTTTATCAGTATTTTTGCATTTTCTAGCCTAATTAGGAAAGGTACCCATTTGGGATGACTAGATTTGGAATCTCCTCAAAAGGACGCACCTGGTGATACCCATGTTGTCCATTTTGGGCCAGGTCTCATATGCGTCAAAATCACTCCCTCTCTCTCTCTCTATACCACACATTGCAATGTTGCACCTTATTATTACAGCAACAGAAATTGAAATGCAGGCTCTGACAATAGTAAGGGCACATTGCAATGAGGGTATAGGAACTGGTGTGAGATTCCAATCATATATAAAACATATTACAAGGTAACCCCAATTTAGGGTTATAGTTGATGATCAGCTAGCCAGTATAGGACAGGTTTAAAATTGGGCTGGCTAGTATTTTAACAGTGCGTATGTTACTACTCAGGCCAGCCCATACAAGAGGTGTTTAAGTATCAGGCTAGCCAATTGGTTAACAAGGGGGTTTTCGAACTGGCCTGGCCAGCCCATGTAGGATGGGTTCAATACCAGGCTGGCTAATCTGTTAATAGCAGGTTTCTTACTAGTTCTAGCCAGCACATACAAGATGGGTCATGTATCAGCCTGGCTGATCTGTTTACAATGGACTCTCCTCTAGATCAGCTTGTCTATATCAGATGGAGTAAGTACCTCTATTTATAGTTCTTGGCCAGTCAGTTAAGGATGGAAAAAGAACCCCACCTATAGCTCTCAGCCAGTCTGTATAGAATGGGGATGATACACCGATCAGCCAATCCATCAACAATGGCTACATCCGAATCTCAGCCCAGCTTGGATGGCCCATCAAACATGGTGAATTGTCAAGTCAGTTGGCCTGTTAACGGGCTGAAATATCATAAATGACAATTAGCAAGTGTAGATAGCTTTGTAGTCCAAAAGTCATGAAAAGTCACAGTTTGTCATGTGACACCTTCTAATATGAAAGCCTTACACACACCCCAAGACATAGCAACTTTTGTCCCTTGGACAAGATTTGAATACTGCCTCAATAAATAATTTGATTATTGTTACACTTTGGCATTGGGAGATATACAAAGACGGAATTAGATTCCAGAATTACTTATGTAACTGAGACAAAAGAAAAAAGATGTATTTAGACTTTCCTTGGAGGAAATAATCAAATTCTAGAATTGGCTTATCTCCACAGTACAAAAAATATTGACAAAATCTGATTTTGGTAATTATTCTGGCTACCGAACATAATCCAATTATTGTCTTCATCTGTTATTAGATTGTGTTTGCTATCAACAATCCCTGCATGGAATAAATCAGGACTTTCCATGCGCAATACAAATGCCTCTGTCAATCGCATCTGTCAGATTCGGCGGCGCTGAATCTGGCATATTGGCAGACAGGCGCATCCATATCATGCGTGCATGGTCTCTCCACCATTTAATACCAAATAACAATGTACATGGAACATTTTGACATATTCCATGCAGGGATCATTGAGGTATGCTGAGGTATGAATTTTAAGAGCACATTCAGCACTGCCAAATATAACAATATGGTTTCAAAATGACTCTCATAAAATTCATACCTCAGTGATCCCTTCTCAAAATGTTCCATGTACATTATTATTTGGTATTAAATGGTGGAGAGGCCATGCACACATGATACAGATGCGCCTGTCTGCCAGATTCAGGAAATATGGCAATACAGTTTCAAAATGACTCTCATAAAATTCATACCTCAGTGATCCCTGCATGGAATATGTCGAAATGTTCCATGTACATTATTATTTGGTATTAAATGGTGGAGAAGCCATGCACGCATGATACGGATGTGCCTGTCTGCCAGATTCGGCGCCACCAAATCTGAGACTTTTGGCTCGTACCTACAATTCAGGCCTTTATTCATTCAAATCTGTTTGTTAGGCATCAGAATATGATGTATTTTGTGTATAGGATGTATTATATGTATATGCAGCGGTACCTTTTGTGTAGCACTAGATTAAATTCGAAAACGCATGAGAGCTTTCTGGATAGAAATTCTTGATATTTTATAAAACCCCTGCACAGAATATTTTGAGTATTCCCATGTGCATTGTTGATTGGTATTAGATGGTGGTAAGACCTTGTATCCTTGTATGCACAGTGCAGATGCCGCTGTCCCTCGCAACATTCAGATTCGGCAAGATTCGGCGGTGGCTGTGCTAAAATTCAAGCCTTTGTTGATTCAAATCTGTTCATTGGTCGTTGAGATATGATTTATTTTGTGTGTACAATCCATTTTCTGTATATGCAGCAGTGCTTTTGTGCAGAGGTCAATTAAAATATAGAGAATTGCAAGACAGCTAGATTCAGCTCAGACATACGATCACAGGTTTATTTATTTATTCAAATATCTTCATTGGTCGTTGAGATACAATGTATTTTGTACATATAACATATTCTATATATATGCAGCGGTGTATTTCACATAGAGCTTAATTAACTTGCAAGGGAGCCAGATCTGGCTCATACCTACAATCACAGCTTTTATGAATTTAAAATTTTTGCATATGAGACTCCACTACCAATGTTTAATGTGCATAGGAAGTTGGTATTAGGTGGTAAGCGTGCCCGGTATGCATATAATGATGCATCTGTGAGTTTAAAATTAAAAATTCAGATTTGACACTGCTGGATCTGACATTTCATTTAACAAAGCCTTCTCCACTGGTTCCGCTCATTCACAGCTTTCATAGGAGCTTTTTTTTTATTCATATTCATACCCTGGTTGCTTCAATGTGTGGGGTCAAAAGGACGTGTTAAAAGAGCAATTATAACTGGGTGAGCATCATTTTTGAGTACCACACCCACTCAAGCTGACATTAATAAGCAATGGGTAGCTTGCAAAAACCTCCATCATCACTTTGACATTCTTGCTAAGACAGAGGCCACGCTGGAAGATTTGAACAGAAAGGGTGAAGCCACCAACTACAAGAACTTGGATACAATAGGTGCAAGGTTGAACAGGAATATGGAGGAAGTGAGTGAATGGTAATTCAATGTTTGGAAATGTGACACCTTAATCATTCATCCAGGTAAAACATAGCATGGGTGATTATCTGCGACATCCATTCACATCAATTGTTTCATCAACTCTCAACCCCAATATTACCTCTGTTGTTTACTGGGAGATGAGTGGGCTGACTACTGGAAGAAACTGTGTTCTGTCAGGGCAAAGGATGCTTCATGCATAAGTGGGAGGGACAACTGACATTGGAAGTCTTTGTATGTCCTTTCTCTTCACAAATATATGCCTCCACATACTGCCCTATTTTGACAGCAACTATGTATGAAAAAACTGGAATTGTATAGGTTGAGTTTTTGTAATCAGCTTAACCATGTACTTGGAATGGTGCAAATAATTCATGCCTCATGCGGTCACCATCCAAATAGGGCAATTTGTGGCTGATATTCAAGCAGGCAAATTAGGTACTACAACTAAACACAACCATATAGAACCGCCAATGCCTCATGTCTCAACTCTGTATCAGGCTTCTGAATGTCACAGGCTCACCTGTCAGTCCATGGATGCTGCTCTTCTGCTTTCAGTTACATCCTGTGCCAGGTCCCCTTTTTTTCCTCCCATTTTTGAGTACACAGATGGCTGGATGTACAGGAGGCACCACAGATGCACCTTTGTATACCTATTAGCTCAAAGGCTATAAGCGAGAATTGTGTGTGCAACACAAAGGAAAGATTGTGTGTGTGCAAAATATTAAATGTAGTCTTTGACCATCATACAAAAGAGCCACATCGAGATCTCTTGAGCACAAACTCATTGTTACCACAGAAGCCATAGTACTAAACCCATGTAGCATGCCGTAGTCTGAAGAATAGTGAGCGGCTCTCGAATAATGTCAGTGGCCCATGATGAGAACAGGACTGTTGAAACCTTAGTCAACAGGCAAGCGAACAAAAATTATTTGCAATCATTCTGAAACCACAATATCTCAAGATTCATAGAATGGCTCCCAGGCGCTCAGCACTGATGTAAACAGAACATCTATCTGACCTCTGCGCTACGTAACTCGAACCTTATTTATGTACCACCATCACTATTTACTTATCTATGATTGAAATAAAGATGGTTACTTCATAATGACTACTGTACGACACTTAACACCTAACATATGCAAGGACTCGTCAGTCACCGGAAATCTCAAAAGAATCAGATCTGACTTAATCAATGCATGGCCATCACATCACGGGCCATAACAATATAAAACCCACAGAAAAGACCATCCTCCCAATGAACAAATGTCCACCATGGAACCCGCAGTAAGCAATCATCACTGGCATGACATGGCATGCTTATGCTGATCAGCTCGGCACAGTGAAGGGGTTTATGGCTAGTAACAAAACACAAGACAGACTTATCGATGTCACTGTGGAATGTCACGCTTTGAACCAAGGCATAGATATGCCACTTCTAGACGACTGGTTTATTGGACACACACACGTCTATGCCCTCAACATAACACTAATTGGAACAGAATGGAAAATATTCTGTGATGCACACCAGCATTTGCGATGACAACACATGCAAGACAGAATGCATTATGTTTAAGCAAACCTCCAAGAATGAAGAGGCGTTACTGGATGTTGTAAATGGTAGCAGCCCTTTGACTGTCACCACAGTTGCAAGGTAAGTACCAGTATACAGTCCAGCACTCCCCATACAACCATCACCAGATATGTCCTAGACACATTGAGCCAACCTGTGAAGGAGGTAAGTGTAAATACATAACCTCAGACTTCTAATCGTCTGTCTACAATAGAGCATCCTCGTCCAAGTGATCCACATCATAGATAATGGAGTAGACTGCCTCCGTATCCCTGTATCTTGCGTAGTACATTGTTTCCACATAGGACACAGACGCAACATCCCCATAGTACATCACCTCGTTCCACATCAGGTCAATACCTACACCACTCATTCCCGCAATGGCAGAATTGTTTTTTAATCCTCCACAGCGCCACCAACACCGACAAAGGTGAAAGTGTATTTGAATGCATAATATTTGCATGTATTGAACACACGAAAATAATTTGCAACATGGGACTGGAGGACAAAGAAAATATGCAGAAAAATCTAGATGTGTAAGCAGACTAGTTTCTCATCTGCTTAATCATTTAACATATGCCATCAAATCCATGTCAAATCAGATTCAAAAGGTGGTCAGAAGCCAGCAACAACTGACTGACCAACAGAATATTTAATATTTTTGACATAACATACTGTACCATTTCGACTGTAGGTTCAGTCACATGTCACAAGCGACCGTGAACTGAACATCTGCAGTATTTTGTAGCAGGTCATAGCTGGCTGTGAACTTCATTTCAAACCAGGATACAGTAATTTTGGTGCCTTTTAGGCCATTTTGAGAACAAACTGAGCCTATTTTGTGTTCTGTCACACTAACTTTCGCCCATGAACTTGGTCCAATAGTGTTCACTACCATCACAGGTGACACCCTGTGAACCTACGGTCGAAATGGTACAGTACAACATTTCCCAAATAAGAAAACCGGTACCAGCAACCTTTATAGCCGGTTCAAAAACTTTAAGATTTACTGCCAAAAGTGTTACCCAAGTTGTTTACAAGACCCCCTACCTAGAGGTAGCTGGAATACTGTCCCTTGCACATATTCATGTTCAGACTCTACATTATAATCATGCATAATGTCCTTTTTAGGAAGCCATTGAGACACCAAGCACATAGACAAAGGAAATATCCAATTTTCACACCCTTAACTGATTTTTTAAGCAACTAATTGATTTTTCAGTAATTAGAGCATATCTGCAACCAATTCCGAATTTTCGGCGCCAAGCATCAAAATTTTGTTGGTCCCAATTTGGACAGCTGTGGCTGAGTGACAAAATAATGAATACAGCAGCTTCTGCCCTTCTACAAATATTGAAATTTTCTGCAATACAAGTCAGTAGATGTGTTAATGATATTCCATTTGTCTTTGCTTGATCTGTATATTTATTGAGGCTTTGTGGGGACAGAATCAAATTCACTCTCGCCTAATTTCGGCAAAGCAAAATTTCAGCGCCTAACAACAAAATTTCATTGATTTGGCCAATCTGCCGGTTGCAGATATGCTCTATTATATCAACAGAGATACCCATTTTTCACACCCTTTCAATCCAAAAGGGAACATAGCCGCCCTTTGACTGAAAAGGCAACATCGCGTTTGGAGCACAGCCACAATGTCATCCGAATTGAAACAACGTATCCAGCCATAGTATTAGGGATGGCGATGGGCCAACAATGGTTAATATTCGGTAGGGGTCTATAGTATTATTTGACATAAGTCTGTAAATATAGGCGGCGCACTGGGGCGCCCCGCGAGCAACACGCACTGCGGGCGCCCTTGCATCCTGAAAAGGGAAGATCGCGAACACAGCCACAACATCATCTGAATTCAAAAAACGCATCCAGCCCATAATGGATGGTCATGCGCCAAGAATGGTTGATATTCAGAGTATTATTTCACATGAGTCCGTGAAATGCCCGTAAACATATGCATAGCTCAGGCTGCACCCTGAAAGGATATCGCAAGCGATTGCCTCTTCCGGTCGCCAGTCACTGGGAACGGTTAGCGTTACTAGCGGGACTGGGCCACGCGAGTTGTTTACACCTGGGACATAACAGCATTTGTCTCTTTGACGAAATTAGAATACTACCGCGAAAAATAAATAGATTATTGTTATACTTTTGCCTACTGGAGATAACCTAAGCGAGAATTAGATTCCGGAATAAATTATTTGAGGCAGACAAAAGATTAAGCTGTATTCA
>KN833119.1:0-39227 GCA_000827315.1 Piloderma croceum F 1598 | reverse complement strand
ATAGTTATGTCCCTTAAACAAATATGTTATCCAGATTTAGATTATATCCTCCAGATAAATTTTGAATACGGCTTATTCTTTTGTCTGCCTCAAATAATTAATTCCGGAATCTAATTCTCACTTAGGTTATCTCCAGTAGGCAAAAGCATAACAATAATCTATTTATTGTTTGAGGTAGTATTCTAATTTCGTCAAAGGGACAAATGCTGTTATGTCCCAGGTGTTAGTTTATGAAGAACGCGAGATATATTATTTCCTATTATTTCACGCGAGATTTCTATCGACGGTTAGCAGATCCATATCCACTTTTCCAGGCTAATTCTTTTATGATATCCGGCCCGACAACCTTTATAGCCGGAGTTGCAAAATTTTGCGTTTTACTGCGAAAAACGTTACCCGGTCGGACTATAAGACCCACTACCTAGAGGTAGCGGGAATATCTATTGCGTGTGTCCATAGCACTCTTTGTACAAAATATATATTAGTTCCTATATAAAAGTTTCTATAATTGGTCATTAGATGTTGGACTTCCCGGTGTGTTATGAATTTCGCAATTTGAACTCAAGCCCGCGATTCCATTAACCCCAAATGGGCTCAAAGCCACCGCAAAAGGATCCGCCCCAAAAGCATTGCCACAATGATCGGCCACCTTATAAAGCTCCGCCGACCCACTTTCACGGACGCAACTCCCTCGTTGTGGTTTGTTAAGACGAAGTAGCTCTTTGAACCTCAGGGCAAAAACGGTTGTTAGTTTATTTAGTACCTAGTACCACAATGAAGTGACAGAAGTCCACAAGAGTCTATCAAAGTTCCTTATGGCCGCCCTGTTGCCACCCCAGCGCTCCGTTGAATTGACCCACCAAACCAAACCTTTCTTTTTTTGATAAACTCAGCCACATCAACACTCAAAAAACCCTTCCCCCAATTTCTTTGGCCAAGCTCGCAGATGCGAGACCACTTGCTGCCAGATATTCTGTCTTATCTCCGTACCCTGCTGGAAGGGCTTCCGGAGGGAACGGGAATACCTCCTCAAAAAAACCTTGAGGATCAGGTGGAAGAAGTGCGACACCGTCTCTCATGGCCACGGATCACGACGGCTTCCATCGACACCGGGGCTCGCGACAAATTCGTAACCGAGCTCAAAACCCTGCTAGGGATTACCGGCGGGGATGGACTGGACATCCTGGAAAGGGGTCCAGGATCGGTTAGTATCATAAATCTCCTGGAGGAAGCTTCGGAATACTTCCCTGGAGATGAGGTTTTTGAACGCATGGTACTGGAAGTATACGAGTCGGTCAAGGCTCATTACAAGGAGGAAGGAGCACCACGGGTGAGTGAAACACTCCCACCTATAATAATTAAAAACAAAAATACTCACTCGCCGTGGTAGCTTCCATGTAAAGTCAGCGTGGATTCCGAGTCCAATTATGACTCTGATGAAGAGAGAGACTCCGAGTCTGACTCTAACGTGGATTCCGAGCCGGTCTTTGCGAAGCCGGTGAAGTCAAAGACTAAAACGTATTCTGGCGTCCCTGTCTCTGCGAAAGGTCGTAAGGCTCCGAAGAAGTTACCCACTTTTCAAACGGCTTGCGACAAGACCGACCACACACGAGGGTGGGACAATTCCACACCCGTCACCAGACCCTGCCCTGACAGCTGCCCGCTGATGGGACTTCTCGACATGTACATCTGTCGCTTGGGAGTTGTGTGCAAAAAGTGCAAGCGCATCATCCCTCTAAAGGAGCTATGCAGGCACTTGCACAAACTTCACAAGCTCGAAGCCGGGATGTTCCGTAAAGCAGATTACAAGTTCGTAGCGGACCACATCATCACCACGCATCAATTCACAGCCGAGACCACATTCAGCTTCTCCGACGAGTTGCTGGAACCCATCGAGGGGCTTGGCCCTCCCATTTTGGCGTATGCGTGCCCCATCGAGGGTTGCCCCGCTTGGCGTGCGTGCATCACCGAGCCGCAACGTGGAACCGTTAACCTCACGCCACTGGCGGAGACGACTAAAATTCGAAGCCATCGGAAAGAACACCTCGATGATCTCGCCGCCCGTCCAGAACTGCAAGACCTCTTCGCACGGGAGGCAAATTTCAAACGCCGGTACATTTACCGGCCGTACGGAGCCCACGTCAGGTCCATCCTGGTGTTCATAGAGGACTGGGCTCCCCCGCCCTCGCTCATCGCTCCAGTCAGATCTTTTCAAACAAACAGCACCATCCCCATCAACCGGATCGAGGCTGACGTCTCGGCCGGAGCTCATTTCCTGCAAGTCCTCCAGTACCCCCAGTACATTCAGAGTTTAGGCGCCAACCAGAAGCGCCTACGCCAACTCGTGCAGCTGCCAGACCGAGTGATCGCCAAAAGGCTCAAGCACGTGCCCACTAGACACATGGAGTTGGGATTGTGTGACTTGGCCGACGTTCTGCCATCGTATTTGCAGGATGCGAACGCTTGGTTGGACACAAAACATCCGGAAGTGCGAGACGCCTTTGTATGCGGGTGAGTGAATCTTATCGTTATCACATTTGTTTGTCCTTATTTATCGATCTGACCCGTAACCCCGTCTACCCAGCACAAAGGCTCGCTACAGGCCCTTAGACTCGTACAGGGCCTACAGCAACAACCTCTTGCAGCATCTCACCACCACAACTCGTTTCTTGCATGCCGTTCGGTTCAAAAACGCTGCGGGATTAGGCAAGTTTGAGATCATTGGAACGGATTCTCAAGCGAGGGCTGCAAAGGGGCTTTACACGTACCTCATCCAATCCAAAGGTTCCACAGAGCCTGATGCGCTTCTGGCGCATGCGCATAGGCTGCTTGACGCGATCGTCCGCTCAAAAACGGTCACAGAAGGCCACATAGGGTGCATCACCGATCAAGTCCTCTGCCTCGCGTTAATGAGGCCCAACAACCGATTTGGAATGGCTAACGTATTTACAGGGATTTGCGCCAGGAACGCCCACGGATTTTTCGACACTGTTGCTCACACGGCGCGCTTGAAACTCGGCGGTCATGAGGGCTATGCACCTATCAGTCAAGAGCAGAGCGACAGTGCCGCTGTCACCCCACGGGAAGAAGCTGACGATGATGACGCGGACGACGGTTGGGACATACCTGGAGCCTTTACTATGGATGGAGAGGTGGGAGATTCAGTATCGGAGATGGACTTGGGAATGGACGGAGACGATGAGGAGGAGGCTCGACTCAGAGATATTGACGAGGAGCTGGAAGAAATGGATGAGGAACTGACAGTAGTGGAGGGGGAAGATGATGGTCATGACGACGGCAGCGGCAGAAGCACAGGTGGTTGTTTTTTTTAATCATCGTTTCGCCGATATATTTACTGATTTTCAAAATGCCCGAAACCAGGCACTTTCATGGACGTGGTTAGAAAGACCAAACCTGCGGCTATGGGCTCAGATACGAAGCCGACTTTACTAGGGTAAGCCTGTCGCTAAAAAGCTTTATGCCATAAAATTCACCGATGTGTTTGGCGCAAAAAAAAAAAAGCCTAGTGCAGGAGTATCAGCTCCAGTGGCTCAGTCCAAAAACCACCGATCGGGCAGGGTACTCCACCCCCTACATGCACTTGAAGCGGGCTTGGCTGGCTGCTCAACTGGAGGTGCTCAAGGAGAAGGCGGATAGCGGCTATTTCGTGCATCAGGACGGCCAGGCAGTTGACGTTCGGGATGGGAGAGGGTCATTTCGAACTTTGCATATGGATCAATTACGCCTGTTAGCAACCCGGACGGCCACGGAAGCCAATCGTTTGGTAAAATATTGCCTCCCTGCCGATTGCGAATCCCTGTACGAGTCCTTCGATTGCCGTCGGTTCAAAGACAACCTGGCGGATCCCAAATCCGTGTTCCTGCAGCCCCAGAATCAACATTTGATCCAGCCGATCCAGACCAAGATCCTTAACGCGCTGTTGCAGCCTGGCGAGAAGCGTCACACGATAGTCGGGAAAGACGGGAAAATCAATTCGGACGCGGTCAGACGATACGCTAGGTTGGAGAATGATATCTTGGCCAACGTATCCACGCATTTTGGGCTGACGTGTGGCATCTCCCCAAGGGAGTTTCAGTACAAAACTCTGCTGTGTGACTCGCTCCAGGACGGCACTCTCAAGTGGAGGTGCATGTTCGTTGTGGATAATTGCTGGTGCCTGGGCCATCCAGATGCGAAGAAGACGACTAATGCCGAGCTAGGGGAGTGCCTTTGGGTCCTAACTCACATGATCTCCGTGCCACTCACGTTTCTGATTGGGGTGATCAGGCCAACCCTGACGGAACTGATGAGGATGATCGGGGATGAGGTCCCTATAAGTAGGGAATGCCACATCTTCGTACGGAACTACCCCATCATATCGAGGGCGCTCGATAATGATGTCATGTCAGGACCGGATGTAAACGCGAACATGCAGATGCTGTCGCGTGATCTGCCCGTCAGATTGACCTGCAATCTCCTTCGATCGATGGTCACCACGCTGCTGGAGCATTGCTCCCCAATGATATTGCGGAAGAAGAAGAAGAAAGGAGACGAGTCTGCGGATGAGTCTGTAGTGGCCTGTCCGTCGGTGCTCGAGCAGGGTCAGCACGGGTTACTGGCGGGAGGGACGCACTACGTGAAGTCGTTGAACGTGCCTCCAGTACTCGGATTGACGCTCGAGAAGGCTAGACGTCACATGATGGTTTCACGTATGGTACAATCCCTGGTAGGCGTGAACCCGATGGGAGAAGGGTTGGATGAGGAGCTGTTGAAAACATCCCCCGTATATCGATGGAGGCAAAATGAGCGAAAGGCACTAGCTGAAGCAAGGCGACTTGTTGTCTCCCACTACAAGCTGGGCAGTCGAACAACGAGTGAGCAGATCTTCAACCTTTGCCCATTCATATATGGAGACGATGTGAATGGAGAGGTACACTTTACATCTTCGTCCTCCTCTTTGACCAAATGCTGATGATTTGACCATTCGGCAGGATGATAGTGAGGTTCATAACTTCTTTTTTTTTTTTTTTCCCGAATGAATTTTATCCCGTTTTCCACTGAAAAACTCAATTTTTATTTTAATAAAACAGGACGTACAGCCTCCTCCACTCATTGGCGATCCAGTTTTGATTCAAGTGACTCGCATTATGGTATTCGGCAATGATTCTCCGCCTCCACTCAGTACTCCGCCACCGTTCGGTTGTCTTATACCCGACGTGATGAATTCTTTGACTTCTGTAAAGGCCTCTTCCCCTATGTTCCTCAATGGATGTCAAATAAATCTGACTTTGTTCATTTCCCAAACAGGTCATTATAGCGGTTGAGGAGTGGGATTCAGGCATACACGAGGACCTGACTGGAGCAGGGGACCACCAATCAATGGAACATTTTGGTCAGATACGAAGGAACGCTCAGACCCTCCTGACGGCCTCTCAGAGGGCTCATCCCCAAGCGTGGGCCAAGTTCAGCGCGCAGGTGCACTCTCCCACCCCAATACCATTTCGTGTTCCGAGAAAATTTTGGCCTGTGCGTGGTCTTGTTCGAAAGAGGAAATGGGTTGAAAGTGAAAAGGTCAGCAGGAAGAAGGCGAAGTGGGATGAGTTGAGGCAGGAAGAGGAAGAGGAAGAGTCGTCGTCGTCAGAGGAAGGAGATGGGGTTACAGACTCTGAGGGGTGCTACATCCCAGAGAGCGAATATGAGGCATTTACGGACAGCGATGGGTACGACACCATTCCGGAGAGCGAGTATGAAGAATTTACAGATGGCGAGGAACCCGACATCCCAGAGAGTGGATTCGAGGGTGACAACAATGAGCTTGGACATGGAGGTGGTCGTGGTCAGGAAGGAGGGGAGTCGGGCGGCTCGATGGATGATGATGAAGAGGAGAAGGATGAGATGGTTTATTTTTGAAGCAGGCTGCAGAGATCCATATCCAGCTCGAGTGTTTCTTGAATCAACAAGCATTGTCATAGCTGATAAAGAATCAAATGTGATGCTTTTCCTCGTTTACTAGTTACATGGTACCCTCAATTTAAATATTATGTATCAGACGATTACATGTCTACAAACAAACAATGGGAATGCATAGGTAAACCGTTTCACTTATGCGATCATACAAAACAACGTAGCGAAGGGAGAAGCAGTGGTCAAGTGAAAGAAAAGCTCCCTAGGCAGAATGTGTCAGAAGAGTGCAGTAGTCATAAAGCGACCAGTCGTTGCTCGAAAATGTCCTTGTATCGGGTGGTGGCTTGCCAATGTCTTTCAAGCCGCGCCTGAACCACGACGCATGCCATGTATGCCACGACTCCTGGCGAGGAGATCGTGCCCGTTCCTCTCCGTAAGGTCCAAGCTGCTCGTCATTCACGACAGTGGGCTCCCAACCACCTTCACTTGTGGCAGCAGCTCCTTGTACCCACTGCGATATGTAGGTATCACTTGCCGCAGAATCTTGACCAGATCCATGATCAGAATTGGAGTCGAGGGGGCTGTTACACTCCTCCATTTCATCCATCTCGAGATCCGGGGTATCTGCAGTAGGCGGCAGCAAAGCAACATGACGAGTGCCCGAATCGACCTGAGGGTTAAAGTGACTGTACCCGCCATCTTCTTGTTGGCTCGGCGGATGTGAGGAATTTCGCGAGCGTGATCGTTTCTCCCTATGGGTGCTCCCGTTTCTGTCACCCCCTTCTCCAAAATCTGAATGAGAACGTTTCTTGGAGAGATCACGAATGAAGTGTGGAGGAGGTTCCATCGCCCAGATCTCGTAGATTGCCCGGATTTGGGTTAAAAGTATGAGAGCGTCGGCGGTTGGGATATCCATGCACCTCGCTGTAGTACCTGCGAGGGTGAGAAAACTGGATCCGCTCAAGGGAGCGAGCTTTTCACCAGCATTGAAAAGGACGAAGTGAGGGTGGGCGTGAGAGTGAAGGGGGCCAAGAGTAGTATATGGATGTTGGTAGTGCACGAATCCCGCAAACTCTGGGGGTGCATCGTCGCGTTGAAGATGCTTGACGCGAGAGATCTCGACTTCCAACATGGATTCAATGGGAACAAGTCGGTATTGAAAGGGTGAGAGTGAATCGTAGGCCTAACAAGATATTAGATTGGCAAAGAGGGATTGACGAAGGCCGACTCACAATTGGTCCTGGCTGAGAACCGGACCTCGCAGAGTTCACCTGCTCGTACACTGCTTTGATGACATCCGCTTCCGGAATGAGAAGCCACAAGCCAGCATCAAATAAGATGTGTAGGTCAGCGCGAACTGCATGGTGGCAGGTAAGTAAAAAACCTTATGATTACGATTGGAGCAACGTACGAAAGATGATGTTGAAACGAGTATCAACATGAAGCGTACGGTAATCCATCCCCCAGGCCCATTCTAGGCACTCTAGCTGGTATTAAATGAGCAATCACAGACTATGAGTGTACACAAAGACAAACCGTGGAGTCGGAGGTAGCCTTTGCGACAAGGTGGCAAGCCTGGATCGATAACCCTGGGTTTTCTTGATGGGTGAGCAAACATTTGCCATGGTTGGGATCCGCTTTGACAGCGTTGTTCTTCCTGACAGTCTTGATAGAAGTGCCTGCAATGCGTCTGGCTTTGGGGGTTTGATTGTTGTTTCCAGCAAGTGAGCGCTGACGGTCAAATCGAGGGTTATAATCACCACTGGGATCGCCATCGGGGGAAGGTGGAATGAGATCCAGAGGCTCAATAATAAGAGGAGGAGGAGATGAGCGACGTTGAGGTGTCTTGTTACCGCCCTCGTCACTATCCATGACAGAGTGTGGCTGATTCTGAAAAAGGTGATTTCGAAAACCCGCAGCCTGTGGGAAATGGACTGATGATGCTAGATGATGAGGAAGACGAGAAGGGCGAGAAAGTTTATCTGTGAAAAACTAGCCACTGGGATCCTCACGAACAATGTTGTTTTGGTTAAATATCTGTTTACCTTGTCTACCTAGTACCTATCTAATTTTGTTTTCCGAGTCCGGCTGACTTTGAACTCATAGTTTCAGTTGCATTTCAGTTGCTACCACCAAAGACCTTCCACTGAATACCCTTCAGGCCCGATAAATGAGCCCAAGTGTAAAATTTTCTGAATAAATGGCTAGTTTTTTGAAGAAATACTTGTGCTCATTGTCAGCGACGATGAGCTCTTTTTTTTGGAAACTTACATAATCTGTCTCCAAAAAAGTGAGTACACCATCATCGACGATGACGACGACAAAAAGCTTACTTTAGTCTTTCTTCTTTCTAGGCACATATCCCTTGCAGACACTCAAAAACGCAAGTATATTGAGGTTGGTATGATGCTGCCGGGGCCTGAATTCGTTGAACACAGGGAGATGTGAGTCGGTTCGATTTGTGCTTTTTTCTTTTTTTTCTTTTCCTTAAGAAACAGCTTTACAGTCATGTGCAACGTTATCCGCAACTTAAACCAGTCCATGTGTATAATCTCATTGCTGCCAATACCCAGGAATAACGTCTATTTTGGAAAAGCGGTGATCATGGATGCGTTTACTGGTCAGCATGAGTATGTTTCTTTTCTTCAATCCACTGTACCATTGTGCTACCAAAGTGCTCATCATATTGACTGTTTCTCTGCAGGTAAGCTGTTCAAGACATCTGTCGAAGATGAATCCGACCCAGAGACTCAAACCACGGTGCCGAAATTAGGCACAGGGGGAAGAAATCGGAGGCGGTGACAGGCGCACGTTGCAAATATCTGGATCCAATTTTGTATGGAAGGGGATCGTTGAAGACATATGCACACAGATCAAATTTTCAATTGGATGTATACATGGATTGAATATCATAGTTACAATTAGCCCAAATCCTCGCCAAATATACACCCCGTAGATGTTTCTCAGAGCCTCTGACTCTCCTGGTTTTGTGCGTATTACAGCGTCCTGAACAAGAACCTGATCAGCCTTATGTGCCACCTCGTTCCCATCCAGCCGCATGGCGCTTTGCCCATCATAGATCATGTTGAATGCAGCTTCACGAACGGCAGACTTTTCCATAGCATCGCAAGGTTCACTCCAGGTGGCTTCAGGTCTATTAGGGGACTATGCCTTAATGATCTTCTTGCGAGCTTCATCAAGAAGGACGTGGCATTGGAGTTTATGTAGAGTGGAGGTTTGCTGTCAACCAGTGAATACCTTAATTTTTGAAATGGTGACAGAAAGTACGTACCCTGTCAATCGCCCCCCAAATAACCTGATTGTCATCCTCCAGAATGCTGAGTCGTGCATCTCGACCAGCGTTATAGGCTCCCAGAGCAGCATTATTGGCTCTCAGGGCAACGTTATTGGCTCTCAGAGCAGCGTTATTGGCTATCAGGCTGGTATTATGGGCACTGAGTTCCGCAATAACATCGTTCTGAATGTCAACTCTCCGACTCAATGTCGTGATTTGACATGCAAGTTGGTCCAACTTTTCGGTAAAAGGAGGCCACGGATGACCTAGGGGGAAGATATTATTGAGAGAAAAAAACTGCCATCAATGCAAGTTCCATAGTACACACCGTTTGTTCGCAACTTCCAGATATCTCTGGTCAACGACCGTCTTATTGATTTCATGCTTCAGAAGTCCTCGCTGTGATGCGATAGGACTGAATAGCATAACCATATAAAAAGAGTCTGGTGGTAATCCTTGGGCGACGTCTACAATTGCTTCACCTGTGTCGAATGAGGGTACACCTAAAAACGTGTTTTAGCCCGAATCTAACCAATCAAAACCGGCTAACCTGGTATCAAAACAGTGTCCTCAGAAATCGACAGTCCGTTTCCATGTAGGTCAAACGTAGAATCAATGTGCGATTTGAGCTGTAGTACCTCGCGAACTGTCCGCATACAAGTATCCAGAAATTGTGAACGCGATACTGACACCCCATGTGAGCAGCAGCATAGGAGGCCAGTTGGCCACGAACAAGTCGGGCATCGTCAGAATCAATCTCGAAGCAAAAGCCATTTGCTTGTAGATGGAGGATCCTCTGGGTCACGGAATGGGTCGGATGCATCTGCGAACTTGAGTTGAATGAAGAGCTCCATCTTCGAGAAATCGGTCTCAGCGTCTCCTTCCGGTGGATTGTCTTTCGGGTAAACACCGATATCAGGTGCAAGTATATCACGCTGGATGTCCGGGTCGGCATATGTACCGATGAACTTCAATCCATGAGTGAATGTTGTTGCTGCCATAACCTGTCCAATGTTGATAAAGCACAGCAAACACAGAAACAAGGACCATGCTTACGAATGGGGTGTAGATATTAACCTCGCTATTTGCGCCTGGAACACTCGCGAAAGCCCGGACGTGGTGGAGTGTCTTGAGAGACTGGGAGGAATTTGTCCAAAAATTTATTGGGCAGCATTGCGCCCAAGAATAGACCGATAGTTGGCGGATCCCCTATCATGTATTTCAGAGGCATAATTGTAGCCACCAGAAGTCTTGTTCGATATGGGTGGTGGTGGTAAGTTTATTGTACTGATCTAATTGGACGCGCTTGATACACAGCCACACTGTCCTCACAACGACGACCAACGACGCCATCCAAAGGTACACGATCTGCTCTCAAGCTCAAGCCAGTGTCGTAAGTTACCATTTGTGTTCCTTTACAATCCCTTTATCTCATCATTTGGTCGCCATAGACTCTATCTGTGCCTCGATCTATGGACCTATTATTATTTGCGGGGGAAGTTGGCGACAATTTACTGTTTACTTACATGATATTAGCCGTTAACTCGGGATAGTATATGTATATAATGCAGATAACAGATAGTAATAAACAACGACAATAACAAAGCGCGAATGAGGGCGGGCGGGCGGAAATGAATGCAGACCTATGCAGTTCAAAATCGACTGACCATCGCCCGGCGTTTGCAAAACTCATCCACCATCTGACGATCACTCTGAGCTGTAATCGGCTTTCCATCCATGTATTTCTCAGGTCTCCAAATAGCGTCGTTGCAGTATACCCCAAGTGGGTATATAGCATCACCTTCGCGTCCAGCCCAGTCATAATCAATGAGCCTGCATTCCCATGTGACGTCCTTGCTGGGGCCAGTACGCTCGCGCACGAACACGTTTGAATCTCGTAGATCACCATGAACATATCCCAGTGCATGAAAGCGATCAATAGAAGTCCTGACAGCTTTCATCAAGGAATCTGAGATTTCATTGAATTCGTCGCATGGCTTATAATCGATTTCCAAAGGCTCCATCACAACCATCCACATCCCTCCCGGGAGATGGGAGTAGCTGAGGATTGCGGGTGCGAGACCCGCGGTGACCGCTGCCTGATGTGCGTTGGCTCCATATTGGCCAGATCCGAACTTGACGATAACATATTTACCTTGCTTGGTGCGAGCGGTGAAGACTAAACGAATGTCGCTAAGCCGTCCAATGTAATCGAACTCGACAGTCTGGTGTGGGTCTTTGACACCGACGTTGACCGAATAGGATCGAGGGTAGGGAAATTTGACTTGCGTCTCGTCGACAGCATGATTTATCGGGTGTTCATAGACTTTGCAGATTGACCGGAAGAGACGTCGAAGGGCTGTCATGAATCGCAGGAAATCTGTCATCGCGGAAGTATTGTACGGGTTGAAGTATAGCGGTATGGAGTGAGAGAGCACCTCTACATATTCAGCGGCCAGGTAGACAGCCCCCAGCACCTGGATATTAGCCCTGTAGAATAATAAGAAATCAAGTCAAGTTATGTTAGCAGCTGCGCAAGAAACGTACCATTGTGAAGGATGAGTATGGAGGGAAACCTCGTCTTTTTCCAGTCCCCCTCATACTGTCCCGTTAGAAGCACGCGAACCCCTTCCCGAAAGTAAAGAATGTTCTCGAATACGCCGTCGGCGCTCCCTTCTGTGGTCTCGTTCTTGACTTCGATATTCACCGGCACAACAAGAAGATTAGGTAAGTCGGCTTGAGGAATCCTGACGCCTCCATCGGTCTGGTATTTGCCGATTTGCATTTTCTCGATGACAACGTCCTTTCCCAATAGACTAGCGAGAAGCTTGTGCAATGCCTTCTCTCGGTCGCTCTCCTTCTCGAAAAGCAGAGATAACTTCGTCACCCACTCCCAGCCTAGGGGGGTCAGAGAAGGTTCCAAGGGTACGGAACGTAGATCGTCTTGGAAGGTCCCGAACTCCGGTTGAAGGAGGCAAATGGGGAGAGGGTAGAAGTGGTCATCTCTGGGACGGCCAAACTGGATTGGATGAGATGCTTGGTCGCGTCTAAAGGTAGATGGCGCGGCTCCTTGTGAAGGAGCCTTTTCCTGACGTCGGGAGAGGTTGAACTGTCTTAGCTCGGTCAACTCGTCTCTCGTTTCATGGTGGTTCTCCCCTTAAGCAATAGCCACATGGCAATTGTGAAAAGGACATGTCAGTCAACAAGCAGTTGTACTAGAAACAATTGCGCTTACCAACCGGACGCCGCACAATGATATGCAGACTTTCATCCTCCGGTGGATCCACAAACACTTTTGGTAGTCGGACCCATGGCTGAGTCAACGCTTCACCCAGGATATCGTCTTCGATCTTGATCATGTTGACTGAATCCCAGCCCGTCGTCAGGTCGATATCGACCTTGGAAAGTTTAAGATCGTCGGCATCAATGCATCAGATACTGTTCCTCACCTTCCAGAGATCGAGACGATCGGCCTCATTATCATCGAATTCATGCTTCTTCTCATCCTTGATCGCCTTCTTCAAGCCACCAACCGTCTCGGATTTTGCAATTCTGACCGGAAAAACACGCCCTGCACTGATATCATCCCCAAGCACCAAACAGTTGAGATCGAGTTGTGGTTCGGACGGTAGATTTGTGGTAACTGCTAAAGTCGTTAACGCTTATAAACGCAGAAAGCCATTCGCACTCACCAGCAGGAGGCGGCCGTCGCACGACGATGTGTAGGTGCCCTTCCGCAGGCGCATCCACGAATACTTTAAACAATTTCTCCACAGGAAGCAACGATTCATCTTCGGTGAGATCGAGCTCGCCGAGTTTCTCCGGCTCCAATTCTTCACCGCCCAGGATATCGCTGTCCACCTTGATCGTCTTGAGCAGCTTCTGGTCCTTCTTTAGGTCGATCTCGACCTTGCAGAGTATGAGATAGTCAACATTAGCGTATGAAGCGCCAATCTCTCACCTTCCAGAGGTCGAGAAGATCAGCATCAATACCATCGAATGCATGCATCTTCTCACCCTTGATCGCCTTTTTCAAGCCACCGACCGTTTTCGTCTTTGCGATCTCCACAGGAAAGACGCGCCGTGGGTCGTCGCCAAGGAGCCAACAGTTGAGATTGAGCATATCAGACATGTTGTTTGAGGCCAAGCTTGTGGTAGGCGAGTACGATACGATCACGTCGGGCGGAGTTTGAACCTCACCAACATCTTCGACGTTCACCTCATGGTACGTTCAGATCCTATTGCCCTTCCTTTCATATCTTGATCTTGCGTTACGTCTAGCATTTCGCCCTGTTCTTATGGGTGACACCTTCTTGGTTCGTGGTGGCATGCGGACTATTGAATGCAAGGCGAGACCGATCCATCTGAGTTCCGTCTAGCCCAGGATACTGTCATTCATACTGGTATGTTTAATACACGATATATGCAACTCATACTGACTTGACTCCCTCAGAGGGTGATCCCGTCAAGCGCGAAGATGAAGAATCCAATTTGGCTACGACGATATTAGTGGCGGGCGCAAATCAATGGGACAAATTCTGGAGCTTGTCGAACTACCCCTTCGCCACCCCCAGCTGTTCAAATTGATCGGTATAAAGCCTCTACGCAGGATTCTTATGTTCGGTCCTCTGGGTATGGGCAAAAACCCTCGTGGCGCGTGCTGTTGCGAACGAGACGGGCACATTCTTCTTCCTTATCAATGGCCCGGAGATGATGAGCAAGATGGCGGGTGAGCGTAAGTATGTTTATCAATGCTCTGCCCAATTCCGATGCTGAATATGTGGGTGACAGACAAATGGAGAAGTTGAAAGTCGTGTTGTCTCCCAGTTGCAAGGCGCGTTCTAACGCTGTCGTCATGGCAGCCGGTATACTGGATCGTCGTATTTACGAGACACGAGACCAAGCTGATCTGGAACGCATTGGCGGCGCCTATGTTCCATTTTACAGTACATTGGTACCGATATGCCATCCGACATTTTTTGATGCCAAGTTGTTTTTATTTTGTTTTCTTTGTGGCCCCACGTACTGGCGGTGCACTGTTTACACGTCGTTTTCGACCAAACGCCAGCAAAATGAAATGCGATCGTCATACTCAGGCAGGAGAAGACTGATTCGATGAACGCATTGGGATATTCTATCCTTCAGGTGCGTACACTTTGTTTTTAATTAATTAAACTATCTCAATTGATTTCAACCATGTCGCAAGTCTTCTCATGCGTAAAACATGTCTAATTGATATTTTATGCTCTTCGCTGACTTGTTCTCTTGTATGTCCTAAGGATTCTGTCGCAAGATTTCGTTTGAACTACTGGTTGGTACGAAAGGTCTTCTTCCTTATTGTACCTGGAAGATGCATTTTTTTGTTTCTCTCTCCCCACAACTATAGCATGTTGGACCTCAATACCACGTTCTTGTCCGACTGATTTATTCCTGCATCGACACGCGAAGTTTTCTCCATCGGGAAAATCGGCTGAAGCAGATGTAGTAGATGGGTAGGACGTACGTATTTGGTTTCGGATCTCGCTTCGTTTTATACTGATCATGTCTCGTATTCCTTGCCTACAGACTGTAAGTGCTTCTTTTGCGTACTTTGTTTTAATACCCGCTCTACCTGATGCCGATGATATCTCACATGCTGCTTGCCCACAGTCCGTACCTGTATTGTTTCAATGCTCCCTTGGTCTAATTCTGACTGAATCGGACGCTTTCTCGTATGTACTTTGATGCTCTGCTCATTTACAACCCCTAAGTAGTTCGTTTCGATGCTCCAATTATCTGATGCTGAATGATTCGGACACTTTACTCGTTCGGGGCCCCATCTCAAACAATCGGCCTAATCCTAACGATATTATCTGGGAAAGCCAGTAGTGACTTACGAGCAGAATCTTGTTAGTGGCTCGAAGGACGCGGACGGCGGAGTACATCAGCTTGAGACCCCGGAGTCTAGTGTCCATCAAGCGTCGATGACTTCACTCTCATGGACAAATTTCCCCGTTACCGACTCATTGGCCAACTCTATTGTCAAAGGGGACGCGAGTGAGGATGCGGTGATATCCTCTTCTCCATTTTCTGATCCGGTACGTTGTTTGTTCGACCTCTGTCGATTTGACTGTCTATCTAACATAATACTATCCAGACGACTGTATCGACGGCGTTTGGCATCGTCATTCTGAGCGTCGTAGCCGCCGCCGTTATATGGCGTGTCAAACCGGAGTAGAAGGTCGAAGGAAATCAGCGTTGGATAGAACAATAATAACAAAGTCAAAGGTTATGCATACCGGACGCATACTACGACACACATTCCTACTCGGCTGTACGCTCTCATAATCTATTCTTGTTTTGGTCTTTCTATTATATCCTGACCCCCAATCTTCGAGCTTTGGTGTCCCTTTTTTTCGGCATTTGTCTATTTTATCTCCTACACACTTTGTTACAGCACTTTTTGAAGCTGCTGTTGCCGGTCTATGATCCAATTACATGTTATGTACTTCATAATTTTATAACCATTTGGGAGTGGCTATTAATATATACATGATGTGTTCTATCTGTTGAAATCAATACGAGTGTAAACTGGTCATTAGATCTGTAATACTATGTTGATTTATCTGTTTCGGAGTTGGCTGATATAACGAAATCATTCAATGTCAATGATACACACAGTATGTACTTAGTAATGAAAATTACATGAACCAAACGGGGATATGACGCGAGAGGGTAAGAAATTGAGAATATCACCCGTGTCCTTGTAGCCCTAATCTTGCCCTCAGCTCACGAACCTCCGCCTCCGCCTCCAAACGTTTCCTCCTCTCTTCCTCAGCCAACCCTCGCTCCTTCTCAGCCAACCCTCGCTCCTTCTCAGCCAACCCTCGCTCCTTCTCAGCCAACCCTCGCTCCTTCTCAGCCAACTTCTTCGCATTCTCCTCGTTCTTCCTCGACTCCACTGTTCTCGCTCGCTCCTCCTCCACTACCCGTTCCGCCTGCTCTTTATCCTTTTCGAGTTTGGCGATCCTCTCCTGTGTGAGCCTGTGCGCTTCATCCGGGTCGTTCATCTTATCCACGAATTTCTAGGTCAGACGCGAAGGATGAGTGTATGATACAATGAAATCATGACAACGACTCGCCTGTAAATCTCCCAGGGCCCTCTCGTATTCGTGATTCGGTACACCGCCCTCGTCATCAATAGACGCAGTTGCACCTCCAAGCTTGTAGTTCCACAATTTCCCTCGCCGCTCTATCTTATCTCCGCCTTTCTCTACGCCCCCTGTTCTTTTCCTAACAACCAAGAAAACAAGGAGCGCAAACCAGTAACAATTTTTTCCCTTCAAATCATAAATTGGCGCGATTTCATGCGCGACTTCCAGCAGCTTAGCAAACTGAGGTGCGGACATGGAAGTGCGTTTGTCGTGGATGGTAAGGGTATTGAGGGTAATATAAGAACCGAACTCCTTTGTGGCTACGCCATCGAGGTCTTTGCACGAGCCAAATTTAGGTATCGTGACACGATCATCTGCTGTAACTGATTTCCCGCCTTTTCCTAGGGCAGCCTGAAGGCGCTCGACAGATGGAGATGGCGACACAGATAAAGGAGATGAAGAGACGATTGGCAATGGCGCCGGAGGATCTTTGGTTTCGATGTCGATGCTTTCAGCGGGGCGGCGGTCAACGATCATGCCCATTTTATAGGCCTTCCCGTTCAAGTAGAGAGTAAAGAATACTTTGAGAAATTCGTGTTTAGGTGATCTATCGGCTTTGCAATGCTCGAGGCTGTCCAGAAAGCATAAGCATGTGGTCTCAAAATCTCGACCAAGGATGCCATTAGCCCAATCGAAGATATTCAAATAGTTGACTATATGAGGGAAAAGGCAGTGCATGCTAGGTGGTTTGTCTGACATGAAGGATCGTAGGAGTTTCTTGAAGGTCTGAAGCATTACCGCAAAGTCTTCATGCTAAATGCTACGAGGCTTGTGCAAGGCAGAGGCGTTGCAATAACGTTGCCCGGATTGGTCAAATTCCGGGAATGGAAATAGGTCCCTGTTGATGCCCACTCAAGTAGAAAATCTTCCTAGTTCATGATCTCGCAAGAGCAAGATATATTGGTCTCTGGTAATTACTGGATGTACGGCTAACCACCACTTTTATCTCAGAATCTTGAATGCTAACTGTTCCAGGATTAGAGTCGCTCATCAGTAACATGCACTCCCCACTGCACTCGTCTCAACCTCAACAACCGCTACGACAACCACGATCACAGCCACAACAACCAACACCATGCTAGCCGCTTCCCCAGTTCTGTATTTATACCCACTCAATGTCAACTCGTTTGTAAAACACATCAATCTCACCAATTACCCGCTCGGTCGACAGACCAATGCTCGCACGGTCCATGCTGAGAATAATGGGTGTTTTGACTCAAAGGTCTTGAGTAGGCAGCATGCTGAGGTTTGGGAGGATAATACAAAGGTGCGTTGCTATGCTACTATACCTCTTTATGTTGTTATTCATTGTATGCCATAGATCTTCATTAGAGACGTCAAAAGCTCCAACGGGACATTCATCAACGGCAAATGACTTAGTCCAGAGGGCCTCAAGAGCGAGCTTTACAAACTCAAGTCAGACTATATCGTCGTATGTACCCCCGTTTACCTCATTTGCGACTTTGCAACCATTTCTCATCTGATTGTGCCAGAAATTCGGAATCGATACGTCGTCTGCGTGTTCTCCTAGTTGCCGCGCGCGCTGAGCAGCACCAACAACACCAGCTCCAACAGCAGCATCATCAACAGCACCACCCACACGCCCAACACGGCTCCCAAAACGCATCCCCCTCTACCATCTCCCCTCCCCCTCTGGCCCGGCTGAGCGTCCCAACCAATCGGACAGCGGCGCCTCGTTCTCATTCGCGCAGGGGAGGCACTCTCCGATGCCGGTGCAGGGCCTCGGCGGTATGGGCGGTGGGAACGTAAGATCTCCTGGGAAGAGTGGGTTGACATTCGACAATATTATTAGTTGGTTGCAGGGTGAATTGCGGAAGAGTCGGGAGACAGGCGCGGAGCCGCATAATCTTACTGGGGTGATGAATGACATACATGATATCCTTGGAGGGTCGTTAGTACGCGTTTTATTTATTTAATTATTTGTTTGATTAATTGACGGACTAATAATGTTGTCGATCTAGCCATCCAACCTCCCGCCCTACCCATCCGCTCTCCCTCCCGTCCGACTACTACCTCAGAACCCAGATCCACCTGAACAAGCCCCAATCTCAACAAGCATCATCTACAACGTCAGTATTGGTAACAGCGGCATCAACTTTCCCCTCTGTCGTGAAGGCGTTCCTTCATATGAGTAGCTCCAGTCGGGTGAGGGGCCGGTCTGCCCCGCTAGCTGCTGCTGCTGGTGCTGGGGAGGTGGTGGCAGTGGAGACTATTGACTACAGGGCGGAGAGCGAGTGTAGTACGACCTCTACACACCCTTCATCTCTTGGACGACCGTACACCCCTTCGCTACCGGATGACTCCAGCACTTGCAATCTCGAGGCTGAGGCCTATCTAGATACATCTCAGAAAGACTCCAGGGGCGCTTTGCTTGAAGGACGGGGGGCGTCAGCGGTAGTGATGGCATGCACCAGCTGGAGACTCCGAAGTCGAGCGTACACCGGGTGCCGATGCCGTGGACGAAGACGAGTAATAATTCCCCTGTAACCTACGACTCGGATTCGCTGACTAGTTCGTTGGCGAGTTTGGTTGTGAAAGGGAGTGGAGGTGGGGAGAATAAGAGGAAGGTTGCTCCGTATTCTGATGTGGTGAGTGCTCTCTCCTCGCTTTCCATTTCTGCTTTGTTTCTGATATACTCTTTTTTTAATGTAGCATATGACCACCGCATCGACCGCTGTGGGGGGTGGTCATCCTGAGCGTCGCGGTGGCCGCTGTCATATAGCGCGTCAAACCGGAGTAAGTAAATGAGGCGCGCGTTTTCTCGAGTACAACATCGGCATTTATCGGGTTGGAAATTAGTTCATGGAGTTAGTTCATTTGATACAGCACGTTTATCACGTTTATCACCTTCCTTTCCCTCTTCCCCGGACAGACGGCGATTGCGTTCAACATCCACTCATTTCTTATTATTATTCCGCTGGTTACTTTACCTGTTTTGTTGGTGCAGTATGCCGCCACACTCCCGTCATCTGCCATCCGCCATGACGGATGGAGCAAGCATTCCCACTACATGGACAAAGTGGGTATCAGTTATTTTGAATAGGTTCTTGACCTTAATCCGAGAGTGTTCATGATGTGTTACAATATTGGAACTTCGCGTGCCGCTTGATGTACCGACGGCTACTGTTGAAACTTGAAAGTCTTGATAAGGATCAGAATCGGGTCTCAAAGCTGTAGCACCTGACCGAGCCGATGGTTTTCCGTCCGACTGCCATTAGATGAAGCTGTCTGTTGGGATCTGTCCAGTATTCGAAGCCTAACAAAACTAGCATCAGCGGGCCTTCACCAAAGGAGCCGATCAACTTACTGAGTGTATCGGACTGTTGGTCTGAACCCTGAAATATGTCCACCGGCAGCTGAGTCAAAGCTGACACGGATTGTTGAACTGCTGAACATCTACTGGCAACGACCAGCAATCGGCGATCTAGCAATAGCAAAAAAAAAACAATAGAGTTGGGCTCACTTCTAAGTATTTGGTCGCGAAATATCCGCAGTATGGATTGTCCATTGGTCCGAGGTGCTGTTTCCATTGAGGTGAACGGCGCAAACTGAGCTAACTGCGGGACGTACCAAGTGTGTTATGCTCAGCCTCGACAATATCGATTTCCGGGCCACCACGTCCTTTCTTGTTAGTTGGGCCGAGGTGGTCTTCACTTGGGCATGTGCACGCGGTGCAAAGATAGACAATAGGATGAATAGGAGAGGTGGCTCACGAGACACGTCGGCCTGATAATACAGATAGTTTCAAGTCGTGCTTGGAGTGGAGAGCAGAAGCTGGGCCTGACCCGTCTTTGAGTGTCTGGTCAGGGAAGGGGCCAACATCACATCAAAAAAAAAGGAATGTGAAATATCCTGCTCAGATTTGCATGACTAGGACTTACGCGTAAGGCCACATGCTGACTGTTGTCCCTAGCCTGATATCATGCAAAGTAGGATTTCCGGGTACGCGTTCCCATCTAGTAATACCTTGGCTTTAAGTGAACTGTGAACATGTCGTACTAACGAGATGGATGAATATTTTCTTAGCAACGATACATCTAACGAAGAGAAAAATATATTAGTTACAAGAATGATAAATGATGAATACCTGGGTCGAAAGTGAACAGCGCAGGTCACCGTAAGAAAACTTATAAGAAACTAGGTAAACGTACCCGGTAATAACTCCTTTTCCATTTGTCCATCTTCTCAATCAATCGATCCTACCGCGTCGCCCTCATCATCACGCAAGTGATATGCAAAGGATGTGCGCCAGTACTACTGCACGTGGGGACACTTTTGGATTGCGACATACACAGCCACTAAGTCACAATCCAAAAGTGTCCCCACAAGTTATCATGGTCCAACTCGACATCTCGCTTGTTTCAGCAAGGTGTACTGTATAAATACGTTAACCGCAAAGTCACAGTTGGTCTAAGAGTGAAGGTGAGTTAGCAAGCAAATTAGGTTAAAAATAATTAAATTAACGTCAAAGGAGGGCAAACTAGGAGGTGCATTCTCTCTAATGTACCGCCGTGATACGTGCCAGTGTTTAGTTCGCAGCCTTCCATGTGAAACTAACTCTAATGCTAGGTGGATTGTGCTCTCAACCTAAGAAATATGCTGAAGGAGATGGCTTTTGATCGTGCCAATTTTGAAGCGCTGGTGTAGTTTGTACGTCAAAGGACAACTGCTGTCAATGCAATGTTATTATGTTCGAATGGGCCTCGAGGCTGCCACGTGTATCCACTTTCGCGATATATCTCATCGAGTCATCTTGCTATCGGATCCCGTCGTACCTCCAGGTCTGTATTGTGATAATTGGTTGCTCTCCAGAATCATACTGACGGATTTGAATTACCCAAGATGTCATTGTCGACTTGGCTCAAATACTGGGCAATCTAATGCTCAGTGATAACGCAATTCGCTCAGGGTAAGGACTGATCTTGTTGGTCCTTATCGAATGCTCATTTGGGCGTCCATAGTGCGGAAAAGGCTATTAACGATCACCTAGCGCAGACTCCAGACGTATACTTGCTCGGACTGGCCCAGATTGCGATATCTGCGGAAACTGACGTCATAAGTACCATCACTTGTCACTATGGTTTTCATGCATCTTTAGACGCGCTCATTCTCTTTGCTTCCTTCAGCGTTTTCTATTTCGTCCATTGTTGTCGGAATCGCAACCTGCATCAATTCTGAACTGGCAAGCCACACGTCCAACTCTCTCAGACAACCTATCCTTTAACACATTGTCAATCATCCAATGTCTGCTTCTCCACTCTTTCTCTCATGAACCCTACGTGAATGTCCGACACGCATCAGTCGAAGCCATAACGGCTCTCGCCAATTACTCAATACAGAAAGATCGGCCATGGAACGAACTCCAAGAGCAGGCATTCAATATGACGCAGAATCCAAATGCAGCTTTGAGGGAAAGTACATTTAGGTTGTTGGCTGGGACTCGGATGTTCGGAATAGGTGGGCGGCAGACGGACATTGTGCTGGAAGTTTTGAAGGGCGGACTAGAGGACAGCGAATGTATCGACGTAAGTTTCTTTACTACGTTCTCCATTTGTTAATACTCCATTTGTTAACCTATGTCAATGTCAGGTTCGTCATTCATCTCTATGTGCATTGGCTGCCTTGCTTTTGTCCTCCGACGAACACCAGCTTGCTCCATCGCCGTCCCTCCTCTCCTCGGTGCTGGATACCCTTCCCTCCATTCCCCAATCTCAATTTCCACAGTTTACGTCTTCTCTGAATCGCCTTGTAATGGTAAAGTCTACCCTTTTCCAACCACATTTCCAACCTTTACCAACTTTACTCGGTCCGAAAATCTTGCCCAACACTGATGGTGCCTCAACACCCACGGAATCAATGCCGGCATCTATGAATCCGTGACCATCTGCGAAGTCCAACTCGTTGAGAGAGTATACAGATGGTTTGGACGAAGAGAAGGAGACTGCGATGAAAGCCGCTCTTGAGTTTATGATTACTCTGAGTGAGGCGGGGTCCGGTATAGTGAACGAGGTTGATGGCTGGGTTGCCTCCATCGTGAGAGGTTGTTTGGAAGGCATGGGAACACTTCGAGACGATGACCTTGACGAATGGCTGGAAGCTGATGTACGTCTTTGTTTATTTGCGAATAATTATCGCTTGATGGAATTAACGCAGGCCATTGATAACGTCATGGACGGCTCGTATGCACGTGTATGTGAGCAAACTCTTCGTCGACTTGCTGCAGCAGTTAGAGAGCCTCTCTTGTCACATGCATTTGCGTATATATCCAGTATGGTTGCTAATTATGATTGGCGGCTGAGGCATGCGAGACTAGCTGCGATCGCCCAAGTTGTAGTAGTTACGTGGTCGTTAACGGTGTGTTCTATTACTCATTCTCCGAGTGCGAAGATCTGACAAATTGCGTGTAGATCAAGCATGATGACCTTGGCAAAGTAATTGAGTGAGGAGCAGCGTCCCTTGAATTAAGAGGTATTGATCTTAAGTCGGCAGGATGGTGACACCCTTGTTCAATGATTCGCATCCACGAGTACGATATACGGCTTGCAGGTTTGTGTGACTGCAGACATGTGTTTCAATGTTGATGCCTGCTGATGATCGGACAACTTTCCAGAGAAGAGATATGCTTCGACGTACGGGCAAGTTGATTGATCAATCAGTGCATTTACATATTTAACCGCTAAGGCTCATGGTATCATTGCAGAAAATACCGCAGCAGACATATGGCAGGCAATTATTCGTTCTCCTGATACCGATGCTCGACGCCCCAGAATTAAGGTTCGTCTTCTCGCTGTTACCTTTAGTTTGTGCCTGACTGACCCCTCTTCTGCCTAGCTTCCAGAGTCCAATCACAAGCTGCTGCAGCTCTCGTCAAGCTCTGTGATGGCATCAATCCAGGCGAACTTAACCCATACTTAGATGCCATCGTTGAACGCTTGTTAAGGTCACTCAATCCCACTGTTGATAATGTAAAAGAGCCGAAAAGATACGTCCAAGAACAGAATATCTCAGCCTTTACAACGGTAGTAAAGGAGACTCAGGCCATGTTTGTGAAGGTGAGCGAGAACCGAGTGGGGACACATGCGCTTGCGGGTCATTACTGACTTCATTGTTCGCTTCATAGTATTATTCAAGCATCATGCCGCTGCTGCTGAATACTCTACGCAATGCCACGGGAGCTGGCGCCCGGAAATTAAGAGCGAAGGTCATGGAATGCGCTGGGTTACTTGGTTCGTTTTTTTTTTGCTGCAGCGGTCTCGGCTTACTTACTCATCGAAATATCTAGCGGCTGCTGTCGGTCCTGACGTCTTCCGCCCAGACGCTAGTACGCTCGCGGAGTTGTTGATGCAGATACAGAGTAAACAATATTCCCCATCCGTCAATTTCCGTGGCTGAATTTCTCTGTTGAAGATGATTCCGTCAATCCAATGCTAAACGATCAACTCATCCCAACATGGTCAAAAATTTGCGAAGCCATGGGAACCGAATTTGAACCATATCTCGAACTTCTCGCCGCGGGTACGCTCAGGCTCTAATATTATCAGGATGTTGCTGATTACTGTGTGCAGATGAAGTAAAAACAACGGACTGGGGTTTTTTGCTCCGTTACGCCCGGCAAGTCACCCGTCCGTCACATGACGGTGGCGGACGAGAAAGGCCAAGCATTAAAGTCACTCCTTGTCTATTATTAGTTCAAATGACAGAGCAGATATCGGTCCTTTTCCTCACTGTATACCTTGCCTTTGGTCGTAGGGTAATTAAACTCCAATTCCTGCATTGGATATTTCACAGCAGTGGTCTTCTTCAAGAAAGGGGTTCGAGGTTGGAGCGCTTGTTGCGCTTCGCTTTGCCTTCTACAATGCGCTGTTCGATTCTGGGAGCCTCTAAACGCGAGTTAGGCTAATGATTATTACAAGCCAGCATATAAGGACATACCGGCCGGTGGCTTCCATTTCTTCTCGAACACAAGATAGTTCTTCCTGACTTCTTTCGCTGTCTTCTCGAATCTCCTGAATGTCAGTAGCGAGCAAATGACAATCTTCCGTCCTGAAATAACCAAATGAGCAGTCAAAATAACAGTCGAGTAAACAGGCACACTACCATTCATTTGTCTCTAGAGCACGAACTAACTGCTGGAAATCGCGTTGACTCTAATCGGGGAAACAGTCCTCTAGATACGCCTCCTTTTGCGCTTGTTATTCATCTGTGAGAGGTTCGGCTTGATACCATAAGTCATCAGCATTGGATAGCAGACCATTGAAAACTTCCATAGCTTACCGTTATCGAAAACGTCTTGCACGGCCTGACACTCAGCTTCGAGTTTTTCGGGAGTATCCTCTGGTCCTTGAGGTTCTCGCAGAGGCGCAGTGACTCCATTAAGTTGCTGGAATACATAGGTATCAACAGAAGTTCAATGCAAGAAAATTTAGTGGGCGTACCGTACCTTATGAACGGCAAGCTGACGTTCCTGCAACCGTGCGAGGGCAGGATCGAAGAAGTCAAAGTCTTGACTGTAAATATCACAGTCAGACCACGAGCAAGGTGTAGACTCCGAATGAGAATTCAACTATCCTTTTGGTTGATGGAGTAAGCCTCCGTTCTTCATGACGGATCTGCCATCCGTCATTCATCATGGCGGATGGAGCAAAGGATGCTACTACACGGAAAAAGTGGGCAGGTTAGAGTGGATCCGTCAGCCTCAGCTGTGATTTTATCTTTACTAGTAAGTGTACCCGTAGACATGGAGTCACAGTAACCAAGCGCATAAATGCAGCATCTAAATGCTCTAATGGCGAAATACATCTGCAGAGCGACATAAATCAGCAATGGCGGTGAGGGCCTTCAGAGTGTTATCGGACATGCCTCATTTCAAACGTTCAGATACGTCGAAGTGCCGAGATGACCCCTTGGAGGAAGGCTAACGAAATATGTGTCAAGCCCCAACTCGCCAGCCAATTAATGAATCAGGGACCGTCTTACCACTAAAAGCTTGATCAGTAAGCAATACGAAATGAGACAGAAGCTAAAATACAAAATTTTAGCTCTATGGAGCAAGTAGCCTCATTGAAACGGAATACCTAATGGTGTGTAAGAATCGACCCAACCAGGAAAAAATCAACCATCCTCACCTTGCTCAGTACAATTACATATACGTCTGAATATAAGAGCGAGAGTGAACACAAGAAGTCCTTGCAATTAGCAAGGAGCATGTCCTTGATACCTCGCTGGAGAAGAAAAGAGTTCATAGGCTGCTTTGGCAAGCCCCGTTCCATCGGCATCAACTGTAGGTTCTGAAAGGGAGGTGTAGCTTAGTGTTATGTTGAATGTCTTATGTATCACCCAGGAATATATGTACGCGATGTTCGGCATCCTTTTCGTACTCGCGCTGCCTCAAATATCTACTAAAACGATCAATAAAACAAAATGAAATGAAAACATTGTGATGACGCACCTTCGCGCTCCGGACCTTGGAGTCGAAAGAAACATTATTTTGGGCGGGATCGGTTCGCGTATTGGTCTGTCTGTCGATCTTAACACTGAAAATATTTGAATCGTGAGGCCTAAGCCATTCCGAGTCGAAATATCAGTAGAGATTAGCCAAATCATCTTCACCTGTTAGAGAAAGGAAACGGACTAGCACACTAGAAAGGCACAGAAGAGCTTCTGTAATTACCGAACAGGCTGCGAGCATACAGGTTGGCATCCAAAAAGTCGCAGTCGCCTGACACGGCACCCTCTGGCGTGAGGCAAGACACTTCATGACATGCTTCAGGTGGTCTCGAGGTTCGCTGCGCAAAATTGGAAATACAAAACAGAGTATATATTAGATGAGACTTACGAGACGGACGTGGTAACGTTCACGCGGTTTTCCCATTCAAAGTCCGTCTACATACTCCGGAACTAAGCATCCGTAATAAGAAAAATCTATATAATGGATGTAAGAAAGTATTTACTTGAGCTTCGTTGCAGTATGCAGGTTTGATATATTCCATATCAATGTGAATGTCGTTCAATATGACACAAGCATCTGACATGGTAGATCCTTCCCATGAAATACTGCCAAAAATGACACCTGTTTCTGTCGAAGAGACCTATGCAAATGGGCTGATCAGTGTCTGAAACAAACGATTGGGAAAAGAGCGAACATTGATCGTCACTTTGATGCTCTGGAACCCGTGGCGAGCGATGGTATACACTCCAGGTCGCTCGACGAGATTAACATCGCTTAACGTTGCAAAATTCAAACGTAGATTTTGGAGCATGTTAGGAGTTTGGTTGACGAGTAGAATGTCTGCGAAGAAAGGTTGGATCGTAACGGGTGTCGCCCTCGCTCGACTCACAGAGCATAATGTTGAATCCGTGTATCTTGACAAACACCTCCGCATATATCAGGTCAGAGAAACCTGCGAACTCATCTCAGATCTTATAACATAAAATATAAAAGCAGATAGTTACTGGCGAGCCGCGAAATACGACTCAGATAGGATATGAAATCTTCACGGATCTCAGTATTCCCGGTCGCCCTTCCGTCGTCCTCATCATACTGTGGAAAAAACCCGTAAGTATTTTCATCCCTCAAGTCCTCTGAATTTTTTTGAAATCACATACATCGATGGCATCGTCCGCCGACTTCTGCGAGAACTGTCGGAAAGTCAGCAGATCATCAACCTGCACAATCACAGCCTGTGCTTTCTGCATCCTTCCGTTCCGCCACTTTGGCCTAATTAGAGAGTATCAGCAACGATCATAGCTACAAGCGACTCAAAAAAATCGACCTCTTGAGCACAAAGCATCTTGGTGCACACAGCCTTGGTGTCCTTCAAGAAAATTTCATGAACAGCGGGTGTCGCTTCCAGCTCGCTAAGTGTTTGTATGCAGTTGAGGATACGTTCATGCGAGTCCTCATCGATCAGAACTTGGATTGTCCTACGCGGATGATGGAGGTCGTGATCAACATTGCCTGGGTTGCAAATTGTGGTCAGTGTTGCCCAGCTTGCGAGCACGCAGTAGAAAAAGAGACATGCCTCAGCACAAAGCATATTCAGCGCAGTGCTATCGCTCGTCAGCTCATCAAAGCGCAGGACTAGTTTAGCCAGCGTTGTGGCAAGGACGGCACCCATAAAAAAGACACTTCCCGGAGTAAGCGCTGACAGAGAGACACGAACGTCAATAACCATAAAATAACTCCAAAACACGGCGGGAGCATACTTCTCAAGGGGAGTTTCGCAGCCGCCTTCACAGCCTCCAACCTCGCAGTCGTCGTGCTCGTATACCCAGATTCAGCGGCATACACCCCATCCGCAAGCACCCTCGGCCTCCTCCGTCCTTCGGCTTTTCATCCTTCTTCCCACTCGCATCTCCATCTGGCTCCTCACCCCCATTAGCCTCATAACAACCGCCTCACAGATGAATATCGGGATCTTGCCCAGCACTTTTCTGATCTCCTGCAACGTGCTCTGGGTATCCAAGACTTTGCCCGATTTGACTTCACCGAGGGTTTGGATTGGCCTCTCGCAGATGGTTTGACGAGATGAGGGAACTTCTCGACGACTTCACTGTTGACTAAGCATGGGAGGTCAGTGATGAATGGATGGAACATCATGAGATGTAGAACTTACCGAAGGAACGCAACAACATGCACAGCCGAAGGGTTGTTCGAGTCTCCGAGGAACTCCATCAATGCGTGAACGATGCTGGCAGTGACATGGATGGACTGAATCAGCAACTGCCTGTATTCCGAGACCTGAATCCACATGAATAGTTAATAAAACGGGTAATCCACCAGGCACCGAGAAATGATACCTTGTCGTAATCCGCTTATTGTGTCTTCTGCAACTGTTTCTGGCAACCTCCTTGACATTCTGACTAAACATCATGCTCAGGACGACGCTCATTGCCTTCCGGCAAACTTCCTTGTCAGGACTGGATTATATGGTCACCGTCATCGAAAAGAGAGCAGCATAGCACGAACCTGACTTGGAAAGCACTTGGAGAACGTTCACGTCGAGAATATCCCCGTGTTTCGACCAAAGGGTATCCAGACGGTTGAGAATGATGAGTTGAACATTGTCAGATTCCCTGATGTGAAACAAGATGCGGCAGCTGAACAGAAGGGTATGTCAGGAACGACCAGACGGATCCAAATGAAACGAAGAACCCACCTTTCACAACCACCAGGTTTTGTGTTTAACTAGTCAGGGTGGTAGCAGATTCATATTAAACGGCACGCGACGAGGCGTTCAAAAGCTCGAGAATGCACAGATATACCGAGCCTTGTAGTCGGGTTCAGCATACAATACCAATTCACTGTCTATAGCACTCACCCGGTTTGCAGAGTCATTTTTACAGTCCAGTCGTATGACATCGACCACGCTCATCCCCAATAACTCAACGTCAATATCTGCTCATAAACGCTCAATATCCACTCTACCGCCTTCGGCATCGCACAGTGCGCCAAAAACACGAATACGTTCCCTTTGCAAGTCACGTCCGACTCCGCCACTAAGAAGGTCTGCAAGAGTTCTGGAGCATCAAGCATGAGATTTTCGAATTCGCGGTAGATAATGACATACACCGCGAAGACGGCATTTTTGCGGACGTAGGAGTGACGATGTTCCATGCAGCGGTAGATCGGGACCTTCTTCAAAACCCTCGTGACCCTCTCTGTTTCCAATTCCTCTTCAGCTTTCTTCATTGTCTGCGCGGCCTTACTGGCCTGCCACGACTGGCGCATCAGCGGGGACGTTACGTGTCCCGGCAAAACAGCCCCTCCAGATATGTTTGTAGACGGGACTAGAGGACTGGGAATCACAGGCGGCGTCTGAGCTGCATTTGTATTTGGAGAGGGTGTTATGGCAAAGGAAGATGGAATCGGAGTGGGGAGAGGGTTGATAAGGGACGCGTGGCACGGTGGGGTGATTAGAGGAGGTTTACGCGGTGGGAGAGGAGGCGTGATACCATTCGAGCCTGGTAGTTTCTCCCTATCTTTACCCTTGTCGCGCAAGAGGAATGGGTTATGTATCACTTTCTGTGGATGTGCAGTCGGATTTGAGGAAGAGGAAACGATAGGTACGAGCGTAAATGGGGACATGCTGGATGGCAATTCACCTCCTGGCTCGCGGGGAGGTACATCAGAGGGTTGAAGCGCAAACGGATTCCGGTCCTCGGATGGCATGCGCGACCGTTGATGGGGTTTTTGTGATTGCAATCGGGGTAGAGGCTGGGATTGAGGATGTTGGCGCGGAGTAGGCGGGTGCGGCTTAAGTGGAGACGAAGCGGGTGTCACGGTGAGTGGGCTGTGGAAAGGACATAATTAGCATTTTAATAGATGGGAGAATGTGATTAGAGAGATACGGCAGTGAAAGATAAACACATGCAGACAGGCGCCCGCAGTAAACGACATGCAGGATAAACAGAAAAAAACAACGAACCTTGCACAAACATAATTCCACAGTCCACACCATCCCCTCCTTCAGCATATATAACCAGCATTAATGCGGCAAAGAACTGTCCGCCCGTCAGAGTATCTGACTGGCCGAAGTTCGGATGAAAGTATTTTAAGATCTAATAAGACAATCATTGAGCCTCAGCGCGCAGAGTATAACAAATCAAACTCACCGAAACGATATCAGAGACAGAAACGTGTGAATAGCACCCTCTGAACCATGCTCTGACGCCGACAGCGAAGCAATCGTAATATGCATTGTTGTATCCGAGTCATCGGTTGTGACTTGCCGTTGTTGGTTGTGTGAGATTCAGCGAGGTCATCCAGGGACGCAATGAAAAGAGCATGCTCGGCGTCGTCGAGGGCGGATTGCGTACAGGTTCAGTCGATGCATCTGCAGGAGATGATATAGTGTTCAAGTTGATTACGTCACGAACTCTTCGCATGAAATGCTTACATAATTATCTTATCTCTCGACAATGGCTACGATGTGATAACACAAGAAACCGATGGTGAAATCAAACCGTACAGAACTAAAAATCTAATTTTAAAAAGTGAATGCATGTCCGGTACATCTGACGTCATTGCATCGGGTAGAGCATTCAGGACGGCGTGTCTGCTAAGTTTTTAAAAAATTATAGCGTGTTAGTGCATTGGGTGCGGTCAGAGAGGATCACGTCAGGGATGGTTTGAGGCACCAGGAGAAATTTTGACAACTTGGCGACACCTAAAGGAAATGGCTGATTATGATTGCCAGGCCATCTAATTGTCGTCCTAAAATCGACCCTCCCAAAATTGCAGAAAGAGGGCTGATGCTTCGCACAGCAAATACGAGTCCTTTAATTTTGCTTTGAAACATTCCATCATAAATTCAAATTTTAACAGGTGCCTGAAGAGAGTTATTATTATTAAAACCAGCAATGTGGCATCCCACATTACCAAACCATATTCCCTCCTGCCTCCTGATTTCAGCCCAAGGACCAAAAATGCTCCATCAGAATTTATTTTAGGTGTACTGTGTAAAAAATATAGAGGCCAAGTGCCATATTATTTTCCATGTAAAATTTCACAGTATGGATACATGTTACATGTTGCATCAGGTTGGACATTCCTGGGAAATTTTCCACAGTTAACAATGCAAAGTTGTACAATGAAGACAAACGGGCCTACTTAACATATTAGCCAGACTAAATTCAGTGCCACAGCAGTTTGTTTATTTACATACATGCTATCATTGGTCTAGCTTTTGAAATCTTACATAAGAGGTACCACCTTTGAAATTCCGTTATTGCAAGCCCAGTTTTCCTGCGATTGCCTCAATTCTGTTTTTTTAAATACAGGTAGGCCAAGGAGAACAAAGTGATGAATTTATAGTTATTTATAGATTATCCATGCTGAATAGAAGAAACATTTCAAAAGTGGACTTTGATATCAAATGGTCTTGCTCAAATTATTATTATAACATCCATTCCTTTAAAAAAAATTCAGGCTACACCCACATGTATATGATGCTGTATATGTCATGATTCAAGGCCACATGAGCTATCCTTGCTGTTGAGGACAGAAAGCATGACAAATTGGCCCAAAGTGTGACATTTAGGCGAGATCTGCACATTTGCCACCTACGAACCACCACCACCAAAACAGCCGCTAGCTGTGTTCTGTTGAGTCACACTATCGCTATTGCTTTTCTTGTCTGGTATAAGATAGGCAACCCTGCAGAAAGTTGTTTCGAGCTCACTGCTTGAGAACTCGAGGATCGCGGGATTTCTCATTAATCTGTGTACATTTCTTTTGTGTGATTGTGCTGTGTCCCATCCCCCTCCTCCCCACCATATCATCCTTGCCATCCTCTCCCCACTTGTGTGCTCGTGCAAGGTTGTCAGTGAAACCACTGCAACCTGCATCATCATTAATGCACTGAGTGCAAAATTGAATACGAGTTAATCACATTGCAACCCCTCCTCCTCTTCATGCACTTCTTATAAAGTCGTCTCATTGAGTTTGAACAGTTCAAACTGTAATTCACAGACCTATCATACCCCCTTGTCCCTCCTCTGCCTCTTGCTGTCCATACACACACATATCAGCCTGGTGCAATCCGCTGCTCGTCGTCCTACCCTGCTTAAACCTTATATTGTGTGAACATTCTCTCATGAACTGTACATACGCAGCCGGAAGTTGCCCAAATCTCTTTTGGGAGACGGTTTCCCGGAGACTTTTGGAAGCGCACATAAGGTGCTAGTGTGTGGTATTGTCTTCTTCGAGTTTGTAAACATGAGGCAATACAATCCTATAGATCAAAAAGTTCTATAGTGCATTACTGTAGACTTTGTCTACTAATTTCGTTCTCTTTTACTCAATGTTGTGAAACGGTCTGTTCCTTTTTCAATTTTTTTTGGGAACTACATCTGAGCTTGGGTTCATCCCTGTTTGGTCTTCTCTTACTTGTTTATTAGATTGTTAGTTGAGTTGGGCTGCATGAGACAACTTGGGTAGTTGGGGGCTCCATAGGGTATAATTTTATGTACTTAGTATGGATACAGTCGTTCTTGAATGGGACCTCCCCGGAATAAACTTACCACCACCACCACATACCAAGCGAGTGTGACATACCATGACATTTTTTAAGCGGGCAACCACGACGTTCACTGGGCAGAATTTCACAAAATAAAAACGGGAATAGGTGCAGATGGCATATTATCCACGATCGCAAGCAATTCCGAAGCAAAAGAACCAATGGACAAAATATCATAAATCAAATACAAAACATTTTCAAAAGTGATACCTTGTTCCGTTCCAAAAGACACGAAAGTAGGCAGGTTTGCACAGCAAATGGCCCATAATTAGAAGGAAATTCCCGCCATTGATCGGGTCGTGAGATCCGCAAAATTTGGCAGAGAGCTCGGATTAAAGACGACTCCTTAGTAAACTAAAGGCTCGTAATTGAGCTAGATAGTGATCAATTTGGCCACCGCTAACATTGTTGTCCTACACCAATCACCCCGCAGCCCCACACCCGCAACACCTGGGACGGACGACAAAAGTCGGACGGATAAGCAGGATGGATAAAAAAAGTAGGACAGATATAAAAGAGTAGGATGGATATAAAAAAGTAGGACAGATATAAAAAAGTAGGACGGGCAAAAAAAAAAGTTGGATCCATAAGTTGGACGGATAAAAAGTCAGATGGATATAAAAAGTAGGACGGGCAAAAAGTAGGATGATGCATAAGTCGGACAGAGATTTAAAAAAAGTAGAAGTTGGACCAATAAAAAAAGTTGGATAAAAGTAGGACAGGCAAAAAGTCGCACAAAAAACAAAACATAGGATCACAGGCTCAAAAGAGGTTGGACTAGGCGCCTAAAAGAAGTCAGATATCCAATCTGTAAGCCAGAAGGATCACGGGCTCAAAAGAGGTATGGGCACCCAAAAGAAGAAGTTGGATGTCCGATCCAGAAGAGGTCAGATGCACCAGGACCCCTGAATATCTGTTCAGAGGTTCGATACTGGCAACCCCCAAATTCGGTGGTCGGTAAAAGGCCAATTTTCGGTGTTTGGTACCATACATTTTGACCCAAAAATGCAAAATTTAAGGGTGCACGGAGCTATTAATCCAAATTTGGTGTCCGTGCCACCAGTCAGTGGCGCAAAAATGCAAAAAAATTCCACTTAGAGGCCAGTTTTCGGTGAAAATGTACTATACATTTCACCTCCAACCCCCTTGTTTTCGGTGATCGGTATCATACATACCAGCCTCAGACCCCCCATTTTCGGTGATCATGGTACTGAACATCTCGGTGGATATTCAGGGGTCCTGATCCACCATCCAAACAGGTTGGCCGCCCAAAGTAGGACAGCGCCAATGCCAATGAGGACATCCACCCCCCAAAAAGGGTCAGACATCCATGTGTGAGCCCAGCCAAAATCATCCTCCCATTCAACACCTTGTCAGATCCGAACAAGTTGGATCAGATCCACTTCTCAGAAGCCAGAGTCGGATCACCTGGGTCCAATCCTCTGTCCAACAATCCTCTGTCCAACAATCCAACATCCAACAATCCAACATCCAACAATCCAACATCCAACATCCAACAATCCAATATCCTCCATCCAACAAGCCCACCTCAGAATCCCATCCAAAAGTTGGATCCAAAAAAGGTACCCCCACCACCGATCAATCAGATTAAACCATATCAGGATAGGCCTTTCAGCTTCGTCAACCTTTTCCCCCTCCCCCTCCTCAATAAGAGTGCATTTGCACCCAGAATGTCCTTGTTGAGGCCATTCAGTCCGAATATGTGATAGATACGTAGATAATATTAAGACATTATATCGCTTAAGATGTGCCAGTGGACGTCTGCCGGATTGTACATGATATATGTGTTATACAGGTCAGCTGAATAGTACTTAATAGACGTAACTAACGTGTCCGATGGGTATAGAGTATTGATTCGGCTATCCGATATCAAATATTCAGTATTCGATTAAATCCAATGAGCCGACCGATTTGTATAGGCGTAATATCACTAGATAACTATATACTGAATATTCAATTGACCGATGGAGCAAGTTTGCCGAAGAGAAAAACTGATAATGATTCCATATGGTGTATCCGCCTGACAGCCCATCCAATATTGTCTAGGCGGTACCGTCAGATCAGGCAGATACACACCAAATATTCACCAGGTGTATCCATTGGTCAGCCTGACAGCCCATCCAATATTGTCCGGAGGGTACCGTTGGATCAGGCGGATACACACTGAATATTTATTGGGTGTGTCCATCGGTTAGGCCAATAGCCCATCCAATATTGAATGGGAGGTACCGTCAGATCAGGCGGATACGCACCAAATATTCACTAGCTGTATCCATCGGTTAGCCTGACAGCCCATCCAATATTGAATGGGTGGTACCGACGGATTAGGCGGATACGCACCAAATATTCACTCAGTGTATCCATCAGTTAGCCTGACAGCCCATACAATATTGTCTGGGCGGTATCGTTGGATCAGGCGGATACACACCGAATATTCACTGGGTGTATCCATCGGTTAGCCTGACAGCCCATCCAATATTGAATGGGCAGTACCGTTGGATTAGGCGGATACACACTGAATATTCACTCAGTGTATCCATCGATCAGCCTGACAGCCCATCCAATATTGTCTGGAGGGTACCATCGGATTAGGTGGATACGCATCAAATATTCACTGGGTGTGTCCATCAGTTAGACATGATGATGGTTAGCAGTTGGGATTAAAGTTCGAACTTGCACATGTCGCTGGCATTCGCCGGCACCTCAATGATGTTCCATATCGGGCTCAAAATAGACACAGTGAGTGGCAGTGCGACACATCGAATGGCTGCGACTTTGTGATGCTTGTTACTCACTCATATTTCCGTCGAATCGCCTAAAACGCGAGGGACGAAAGGAGGAAAGGGCAGAGGTAATTATCGTATTTTTTTTGAGAATTGTACACGGTTTCTATGTTAGAGTAGACTACTCTGGCATGGGCCCATAAACCTGCGCGGAAGGACGTGGTCGAGAGTCCATGCGCACTCGATAAGTGGACCATGCAGAGGCCGTGTTTTTTGGAGGCGTCAGTTCTGGGGCCAGAACGGCGAAAAACGAGAAACCACGGCCTTTTCCAAATATTTGAACGGCGCTCTCTGTCCAGGTTCTCTTGGGTGGGTTTGGGTTTCCCGGGAAGCAGTAATGGACTGCAAACACGTTGGACAGAGGAGCGTCGGGAGCGCCGGAATCGGGACCTTTGAAACCTCTGTGGCAGGAATTACATATTCAATAATGTGGCAGGGGTGTGGAGAGGCCGTAGATAGGATGAACTGGTTGGATGGGAGAAGTTGGGGGGTATGCTAGGTTCGGGAACTGGTTTGAGAGGATGACTCGAATGGAATTATCGAGGTCAATGGGAGGTCGGATGTTTGGGTGGTGATTTAGGATGTGCGCACGAACGCTGTGGTGGTCAACACTGCAATGACACTCTACGCAGATGAGCGTTAGATGCGCCGTGTTGACAATGAAGCCAAAATGCTCCAAGGTCGAGTTGGAGAATGTATCTGAAACACATGTTGAGTTTGTATGTAGGAACATTGAGATGAGGATAGGTAGAGATAGCAACCTTTGGCGATATGGTAATTTTGAAAGCCGTCGGAGTCCTGATCTGGCCTATTTTTTTTGGCGCTAGGTGATAAAATGGGTTGAAAATGCTAATTAGAGGCAAAGGCGAATATGTACTCACCCAGGGGGTTTTTCTAATGTTGAAGGGGTCGACGAATCGTGTGGTCGTTTGCTTTCCAAGGGAGTATTAGCGAAAACCGATCCAATTTGGGCTATACTCACAGATTGTTCATTTGTCTGAAGCAAGACGAAGGAAAAAGCGGGAGTGCAATGGCGAATGGTAACAATGCTGGATACAGTTTGTACGATTGCGGAAGGGAATCAAGAACGACGGCATGCCAGCGGATAGGTAGGATCCGAAACAATGGGTCATATGTCTCGGATGGAAGGCAGACCGGGCGGGAAGAGAAAAAAGAAAAAAAAGATGTTCGGCCGATTATCGATCGATTGTGAAACGCTGATGCCAGGCACTGTGTGACCCTATGCAGAATGAAGATAGAATTCCTATAGGGTTGTATGAGCGACAATTTGTCTGACTCGGGAAGGCGACGACTCGTCTGGCCTTGTAGGTGGGCGACAATATGTCTGACCCTATAGGGGATGATGTTGAATGATGGGAAGGACTCACCAAGGTGGACGCTGTTAGGGGGGTTCCACCAGCTGGCAAAAACGGCACAGGAGTTAGTTGTACTGCTGACATAAAGGAAATATAAGTACGCACCAATATGTCCTTTTAGCCTCCTATCTAAGCCTATCCTTAGCTAACCTCTGCAGAGTCGAACTAGAAAGCCAAACAGGTGATTCACGAAGGCGACAACAGGTGTGAGGAGAATGCGAGACGTGACCATAGGGGCTATATTGCTAGAATGGAACATGTGAGCGACGAATCGTCTGACTCACGAAGGCGACGAACGGTCTGGCCTTCCTTGCGGGCGACAACATGTCTGACCCAAAAGCTGGGGGGAAATCCTGTAATAAAGAATCTGGACATAAATAATAAGTGGTTGGTATGAGAGGAGCGTTAAACTCACAGACGACAGTAGGCCAAGAGGCTAAGTCAACAGGAAGGTGTTAGCTAGTCTGTGGGTGTTGTGTTAATTGAGAACACACACCTTTTATCCAAGAAGGTTCCTATACAGCTACACACTACAAATCCGAGGGGAAACGAAACGGTCGAGCGAGTGTTGTGTTGTGCTGGAAGCGGTTTGGCTCAAGAGAGTTGAGCTGAACTTGAACGTCTAAAGTGGACAGAAAGGTGAGCTGGTCTGTGGATGCCGTCCAGATTAGTAAGACGTACCTGAGATTGGATAATGTTTGAATACCACTACCTAACAACTTGCCGAAGTCAACTGATACGGTTGAGTTAGTTGTGCTGTCACTGCTGTGACGGTTTGTTCGGTTCGAAACTTGAGTTGAATGTGTAAGGGTGCGCGTTCAATGTTGATGCAGCGCTTTGATGAGCCAGTTTGAGATAGAAAACTTTGGGAGGGCATAGAAAATAATATGGGGAGACAGGCCAGTATGCGGATGTGGGCACTTGTGTGTGATCAGGTGTCGATCAACCGACGCGTCATGTGGTGGCTGTGCAGCGATGACAAGGCAACGTATGCATCCGCAGTTCAAGACCGAAATAGCCCATCAGCAAAAAGTCACGAACCTGATCAGGCCATACCAGCCCATTTCAGCCCCACCAGATCCCACCAGGTCAGCCAGTCTGACCAGTGCCTTACGTGACCATGTGCTTGACGCTTGATCTTCACCAGGTCCCACCAGGTTGGTCAGGCTGTTCAGGTTGGTTAGCCTGGCACCAACTGATCAGACCCATATCAGAGCTGGTCAGACGAGTCAGACTAGTGTGGGTGACCAGCCAGTGCTGTTTAATATGGCTACCTGCTTCCTTGTTTTCTCTCTTATTCTCGATTAAGAACAGTACAGAATAACAGTACAGAATACAATTGTTTCATCACGAATATACAGTACACTTGAGAGAACAACATCGTGTAATAATCATACAAGGAAGAGTCCGACGAAAGCAGGGAGTCCAAGAGAAAAACGAGTGAGTGGATGACAATGGGGAAGCAAAGTTGAAGCTGATAGCTGCGGGAAACGTCAGGAACCGCAAACCACGATAAGTGTAAATGGCGTACCGAAAGTGTGCGTTGATTCGAGTGATATTCCTGCGGGAGAGCTGATGAGTTGAAGTCTACGTATAAGAGAAGGAAACTTATGAGGTAGAAACGGAGCGGAAATGTAAACACGGCTACTTCGTTATCGTTAGTCAGCTGCGAGAATCCAAACAAATTTTACAACTCACAAGTAGTCTTCATGATTGACCTATCGAAATATTAGTGATTGACCACCATGCAAGACACATCCTCACCGAAAGTGGCAAATACGAGTCTGTTGCGAAGCAAAGGTTCCGAGAGAACAAAGAGGTGCGTGCGACAATGGGCAAGTATCAAAGCTATCAGAAATGTCAGAAGGTTTTGCAATGAAATGAAAACGGCGTAGCGAGAGCTTGAAGTGAATTCAGCAAAATTTCGACTTGAAATCTAATAAGACAATGAGTAGAGGTCCGTATCGATATCAGGGTAACTTACGAACGAGGAGGACAATTGTTTATCAGTAGCAACCTGTGGGGCGATATCAAATGTGTAATGGCGATGACATGGAGACGAAGGAATGACGTACATTAGTCCTATATATATTACTCAATTTATGGGCCCCCTAAAGAGGTTATTGATAATGCCTTTAGCCGATTTAAGATCTGACATGATTTACAAATATAATAGCCGCTTAATATCAGACCTTATAGTGTGTGTATATTTACTATATATAGTAATTTGGGGTATTGTCACACTCAGGGTTGAGTGGTTTTACACCTTAGAGTGTTGCCCCCGCAAGGTGATTTGAACGCACGTGCGTAGCAAATTCTTGTGTCTCACACATTTGGTTATACAAGAATACACATATTTTCTCATTTTCTCATCACACTTTGCCTAATCCGGTGTAATACTTCGAAAATGTTTTCTCAGTATTTACAGGATTTTTTCCTGTAAATTTAGCTATTCTGTTTGGACCGTAGGAATTTGTTTAGAGAATTAGCGAACGCACCAAGTTAAAGGTAGTATGAGTATAGCAATGGCCTAATAGGTACTAGTCAGATCGTTTCGGACTTAAAAGGAGATTAGGACCAGTTCCAAGGGAATGGATCAGGGAGCCGAATAACTA
>KN833116.1:31365-57623 GCA_000827315.1 Piloderma croceum F 1598 | reverse complement strand
AGCCACTATCATTGATCTAGCCATATCAGGAGCTACAGTCAGAATTTCAAATTTCCCTATTCAGATATGGATTCTCCTTGAAAATCCAGTCCAGACACAAGTTGGATCATCTAAATTGGAGAACATTTCTGGTCCCCTCCTGGTCCCCAATCCCCATTTTGGGCATAGCACATGACCCAGGCAAAATACAGCAATTCTGTGGCCAGATTCATGATCTCCTCGAAAAATGGGTCCTGGTACAAGTTAAACCATCCAAAACGGAGGAGGTCAAATTTCAAACCACCAGCTTTTCATGAGTATTTCGTGTTTTCCTGCCTAATTAGGAAACATACCAACTTGGGACCACCAGATTTGGAATCTTCTCAAAAAGGCACATCCAGTGATACCCATATTGTCTATTTTGGGCCACATCCTATATGCCTCAAAATCCCCCCCCTCCTTACCCTATAGGACACATCACAACTCTGTAACCCCTTGCTATTGCAACAAACATTGCAATGCAGTCTGTGGCAACAGCAACCCACATTGTAATTTTACTACGGGGACACCTTGATTGAAAATCCTAAGTACAATTCAGAAATTTCATCATTACTTCCATTGTGAAATTTTGTGTTTCTTTATATTCATAAGTTTGTCATCATGGTCATCTTTTCATCAAAACGATCACCTTCTCCTCAGGCTTGGGTACTGGGCATAGCACCTTCTCTTCAGGGTTAGGTATCTTAGTTTAAAGCCTTTACAGGCCTTTTTGTGTCTCAGACTCCTCTGAGCCTTCTGATGTTGCTGTGTTCTTTTTCACTTAAAGTCCAGTGGACTATCAGTTGACCTTTCTCCTTAGGTCAGGGTGGAGATTCCATCAAGTTTTCTGTTTTTGTGGACATAGAATTTACTAATATGTATATGCATTCTGTATCATTTTGTGATGTGAATTCAACTTGTAATTACTTGGGAGGAGTGGGCCATTCACAAGGATGTCATTTATGGACAGTAGCTGATACCCCTACTGAAACATTAGATTTTAGGCATTATTTTCAATTTTTAACCAAAGGATTTGCACACATTATTTAATAGTGCTCTAAAATATATACAAAAATATTGCCCCTCCCCTCCCTACTTACCTACTTTTTTGCAATTCCCCCTTACAATTAAACTCTTGCATACACCACCAAGATTAATTTTTTCCCCTTTACATCTTAATAATTTTCTGGAAGAGAACTTGTCAAAATCTCCCTCATTTTCACAACTACTCCCTGTGGTCATACCATCATGAGATGAACCTCATGTCTGCACAGTCATTGTGTTATTGATCAGAGTCAGTGTGACACATTGTCATGGGTTGGGGGCTAGACAGGTTTCTCATGCCACATCTGTTCTATACTGTACTTTACACTCTTGTGGAGTCCTGATGGAGTCTGGATGGAGTCCAGGTGGACTCCATCAGGAGTTTGATTTTAAAACTGTATTATAGCAATCTGACACATATGCAGTCACTTATTGAAGGGGTAAATGGCATAAACTTCTGAATCTTTGCATAATTACAGACTAATATCCTACATGTTTGATGGGACCTGATCACAAGTCATCCTCTTCAATATTAATGCTGTCTTCATCCTATGCCTAAGTTCAATTTTAATTATTTTAAGTCTTTAAATTCCTTTTTTTATGGATAAAGATTATTATTATTTAATTATAATATACAAAATAATTTAACAATAATAATAATTGATAGAAAAGTGAAGCAGAGGTGGAAAGGGACTTACATTGAAGCTGGGGAGTTTGGTGAAGGAGAGATTAGCAAATAATAATGATAATAAGGGCAGGAGGGACTTACAAATGGACAAAAGTGAGTGAGCTCAGTTCTGTGTGTGCCATGTGTGCCAGTGGCGGCGACGGTGGTATTAGCGGTGGTGTTCATCATTGCCCATTGTGGTGGTGGCAGTGATGTTGTTGTTGTTGTGTTGTGGTGGTGCTGGTGGTGGTGAGTAAAAGATGTTAATAAAACAGAAAAACAAAAAAGAGGGAGGGGGGGGGACGTACCTTGTCCATCCTGTCATTGCCCTATTGCTGTCATCCCACCCATTTCTTCGTCGCTGCCGTCCTGCCCGCTGCTCCATCACCATTGTACTGCCCGTTGCCCGTCGTTGCCCTGTGCATCATCCAGTTGTTGTTGCATGTTGTTTTTGTTGTGGAGGTGGTTGCTGGAATGTGGTGGTTGCTGGGTTGTGGCGGTGGTTGTTGCACGAGGGGAGGCGCAAGGGGTGGTGGTGGTGCTGAGGGTGATGGTAAGAGGGGTGTGGGAACACATGTGGGAACAGCTGAGATAGGTCAACATGGCTGTTTCCCTGATCTAGTACAGGCAGTAGGTATAGCTATAATTGCTATGAAAATATATGACTGAGTGGCTGAGTGGTTTAGCATGCACTATATGTGTTGTTGAAAAGGTCCCAAGTTTGACTCCCATTGAAGCTGTTTCTTTTTTCAGTGTCAGTGTCAGTGCCTAAAATATATTAAATATATATCCTGTGGAGTCTGGGTGGATTCCATGCAGACTGTCCAGCTGGACTCCAGTGATTCCAAGGTCCTTCTACATCTTCCTCATCAAATATACTTCTCCACATCAGGACACTACCTAATGAAATGATCTGGGCAGCCACAGAAGTTGCAGCAAGGGTTCTCTGGACTGTTATGACTGGTGCGATCAAAGGTCAAGCTGGACTTGTGCTAACTGCAATGTCATGCGATGTTTTGTGATGTTTTTGGCTGAAATGTTGAGCAAAGGTGAAGTAGAGTCAATCAAGGGGTCGCATGGGGTCGATGTATGGCTACAACTGGTGTGATTGAAGGCCAATGTTGATTGCAATGAGTGCAATGTTGTGCGATGCTCTGTGATGTTTTTGGCTGAAATGTTGAGCAAAGGTGAAGTAGAGTTGATCAAGGGGTCGCATGGGGTCGATGTAATGGATACTGAGGTCGATGTACTGTAGAGAATGAACTGTGCTGCATCAGAAACATTGGAGAGGCAATAGGGATTGTCGGAGAGGTGATCAGGGAACTTGAGCTGTAAGTGCTGCAAAACACGATGTCAGAGATTGTACAGGAGTCCTCACATGAATGCTCTACTCTGCTCAATGTCAGAAAGTCGATTTGTGCCACAAAGGAACATGGTGATTGCAATAAACCTCTGATAATAGTTGCCTAGGTCACCAAGTGTTCTAATACCAATACAACATCTCTCCTCAACTAGTCTCTCCATATCTGCCAATAACCACTGTCTCTGTCCATCCGAACCTGGATATAGCCTATAGATCACATGAATGAAATCTGAGAATGACTTAGCTTGATCTGAGTACTCCAAAATTGATGTCCATAGCTCTTCTATATCAATATTGACATATTGACATGCATAATGCTTCTTCTCCTGCTCATCAACAATGTCTGATTGTGTGAGGTAAACCGTGAGGTATGCGATGTATCTCCAAAGTTCTCAAGGTCGATGTGGGTCTAAATGGGGTGCTGAGGGGTCACATTGAACTAGCATAGCAATAGGATGAGTATTGGGTGCGATGTCCAATGTCTGCAAAGGTTCTGATCTAATTTGCATGCAAACTACTGACCCAAAAACACTGTAACGTCTTTGATATATCTGTAGGTGTATCTCAATTGTATAATGAACTAAAAGTCAATTGATATTAATCTCCCACAGTTTAAAATTATAATGGTTTGCCCTGCAACCTTAGCAAGACGTGAGGAGGAAGCCCAAAGGCAAATTGCTATTGGGGTATTGTTTGCTTCATTAACACCATGGATCAATATCCACTGATGTGTGAGGATTATCACAAGGGAGCCTTGTCACTAAGAAGGCACTTAGACAATCTTGTACGTTATCTCTTACATTGACAATGTCTCACTAAATCTATGCCCTTTTCAGATCCGAAACTGTTATGGCGGTTCCCAACCATCACTACAATGTCATGAATCAGTCAATCTGAGCCATGAACCAGGTAGTAGAATGTATTCAGAAATGGTGGGAAAAAAATATTGCTAGCATAGCAGCATCAGTACCCGAATCATCAGAACTGGATGCACTCCCTGACAAGATTCTGGCAACCCCTGTACCTGGCCTCCCTGAAAAGCTGGCCAGATTCAGTCACCCCACTGCGAAAGGCCAGCAGTTTCTTACAGACAGCCAGGTTCTTGCATGCCTTGTTCAGGAAGGCAAGGCAAACCAATGACACATCAATCACTGGAAAGAATTTATTAAAGAACATGGTGTGCTATTATTGGGTCTATATTTATTTTCATATTGACTTCATAGTTACGAGTCCTTAAATGCTAATTTAAGACTCGTTCTTTTAACCTGGGTTTCTAAGTGAAATTCATATCCCTAAGATTTCCGTCGTATATCGTGGGACACCTGTTTACTTACCGTGAGACTAAGTTTTGTAGTCTCCATTAACTGAGTTTCAAAACCAACACCTATTTTGGATATAAATGGAAATTTTGTAACTCTGAAACAAAATGACCATATAAACATACCCACATATCAGAATTGCTTAAATTAAAATCATTGATACATTCTTACATATGTAAAGAATTTATATAATTATTTTCACAATTTTAGGGCCACTGTAAAATATGCTACAATGAAAATAGAAATCAAAATTGTGATTGAAAATGGTCGGAGTTTCAAACTCCGCCAAACACGACAAGTCAACACGTCTCAGTTGTCCACTACAAGCATGCAACTGACCATGGATGATGTAATACTTCAAAAATGTTTTCTCAGTATTTACAGGATTTTTCCTGTAAATTTAACTATTCTGTTTGGACTGTAGGAATTTGTTCAGAGAATTAGCGAGCGCACCAAGTTAAGGGTAGTATGAGTATAGCAATGGCCTAAAAGGTACTGGTCAGATCATTTCGGACTCAAAAGGAGATTAGGACCAGTTCCAAGGGAATGGATCAGGGAGCTGAATAACTAAGAAGCATGCATATATGGGCGCATGGCGCATCAAATCAGAACCATAAATTGAACAAAGAACTCACTTCACTCCTCAAACCCTTACTACCACCATTCCCCCCATATTCACAACACCTAGTCATCCATTCCACTTCAACCATAAATCATTATGAATACCTTTGACTTGTACCTTTTGCCGCCCTCTACTCTTGATTCTGCCAATGATGCAGATGACTCGTGATTCCTCTTTCAGCGCCCCCAGACTCCACTCCCCACTGAACTGACTTATACCGACCTCACCCCATCCCATCTAGAGTCTGCGCTTCCGATGGTACTTTCAGGCAGCCCTACCAATTCGATTAACCCCATGTCAATGTTTTACACTTCAGAAGGTGTCGTGAAGGTCTGGGATGACTTTTTGCAGACTAATGCAAAGGGAAGAAACAGTGGTTTCCATGCTAAAGACTACTACATCATTCACACCGTCAGCCCCTACTTCATGCTGGATCCCACTGAGCCGGGCGCTTGGTTTGTTACCTGGCCTGGAACTGCTGGAAAGGATAACCCTTCAGGCATGTCCAGGCTGATCACAGGGACCCCACTGCGTCTTGAGGATATACCTGTTTGTGCTTACACTTGTGCGTTGGAATTCCACATTTATCACTGCATCCTTGGACTCGCCTTCCTTCGTCAAGGTGGCTATATCTTCTACCACACCAACCCTCATGTCTTCACTCGTGAAACCATCCCTTGCGCTGAAGATCCCATCAGCACCATCATTGCCATCCCAGACTATCATACTACCGAAACGGGTCAATACCTCACCATTCAGCCTAACACCTTTAATCAGGAAATGGTGCTGGGGTATCCTAATCTTGCAAGGCCCCCTCATCACCTCTGGGAATATAGGAAAGAGGAAGAGAAGAAGCAGGAGAAGTTTGATTGGTTTACGAGTAGCGAGGATGATATCAGGGAGGAGGTGGCAAGTATTCTGAAGGTGAGAGAATTTGGGTCGGGTTGATAAGGAACAGACACACATATCGCGTGCTTTCTACAGCACGTCCTCTATGCCATTTTCTTACGTATCATCTGTTGTAGTCATGTTATTTTGTTTGGACTTTGCACTTTTACTAGTCGTCAAATATTCCCCTATCCATTATGATCATCACCTACTGGCTTGGGAATATTATTTGTGATGTATTTTCTGATATTCAGTAGCATAGATCTGTGATCGGATCACATGGTACTTGAAATCAAGCACATGACATCATACATGCTGTGCAAAGCTGTGCATTGACTGTGCATTGACTGTGCAATGCTGTGCATGACTGTGCGCACAGTTGCCAAGGCCCCAAATGGATAATAATAGAATGATTTTCAGGAACCAGGGGTAAATGCTTAGTAACTTCAGGCACAAGTGACTGTGCATTTTATTTTGTTACTCTGTATGTGCAGAATGTCTCGCACAAGCAGTTTAAGAACCGGTACTTTGGTAGTTTATTTTTGGACAGTTCTATTTCTGTCATTTGGACTCGTGAGAAATTTGATTCATGAAATGTATATAAGGAAGGCATATCCAGCCAGAATGAAGCAATCAGTTTAGCCACTAGTCAGTATCTAGTCAGATTCACAGTCAGCCTCAAGTCAGTTGTTCAATTATTCAGTCAGAATTTACTAGTCAGTAGTCACTAGTAAGATTCACCCCAAGTCAACAGTCATTAGGAATCCGCAGTAGGATTCTATCAACTCCATGTTTATCAGCCACAGTTGTAGCCTTGTGTCAGTATACACAAGTCTATTGGTTCCAGTTGTTGTGTGGAAAATTAGTTTCCACTGGGATGATAGTCCTTTTTAGGAAGGAGAGCTTCCCAGTTTGTTCAGGTTGGGGTGAGGTTATGTGCCAAGTTGAGGGCTCAAATTCCTAGTCCATAGTGGTCATATTATCCGGAGTAATGAGGAATTCATAGTGAGTATCCAGGGATTTTGGATCCTTGAACAACAGGTATGTTCCGTCTGATCTTTCATCAATTGACACATAATTCCCTCTCTGCCATGGTCTGCCAAGTAGCATTTGGAAAGGTACGTGCTCTCCTACGTATAGGTTTGCTTCAGTCACTACCCCTCCGCATGTTAATGGGACATTTTTTACAAGTCCCTGCAGGGTCCGTTTGCCTCTGTTGGCATTGTTCATGTTAACCGTGCTTTTGTGGTCAATGGGCCTTCGAATTTTGGACTTGTAGACTGCCTCGCTTACTATATTCAGCTGTGATCCGGTGTCAATGATTGCCTTGATTGGCGCTCCATTGCATTCCAATGTTATTTTTATTAGCAAGCCCTGGGTTTTAGGCCAAAACGAGGTAGCTAATCCTACTGGTGCGGATGATGGTTTTACCGATTTTACTTTGATTGAATCTGAAACTATACTGGACAGTTCCTTTGAGATTCCCAGAACTTCTCCTACGGCAAGCATGATTCGTGTGTTCAACAGCTGATTCATTACGTTGACAGGGTCCATGTGTGCTGAAACTGCCGACTGGCGAGGCACTGGCTTTTGTTCCCCTGCAGGCACCAGCACCTGTGCTTTCTTTTCTTCTATCTTGGCTTCTGCCAGCTTTCTTGCTTCTCATGCTCGGTTTGTGTCATCTTCCATTATTTCATCCTCGTTTGCTGGATTGAACCTTGGTGTCTGCCTTGCCATAGGTACCCTTGCTGCCTTGTCTGTGATGGGGCCTTTGGTTTGTGTTTCTGTGATCCCTGGGGGACTCGGAGTGATATGATCTTGCACTGGCCTAGGGAATGGTCTGTGTGCTTTGACCTCGTTCCTGAGTGCAGGTATATTTTCTTTATCTTTCTTTAGTCGAGCTGATTGTCGTTTCAGAGGCGGCAGGTATATGCCATCTAGCACCTCTTTTCGCTTGGCCGTTATTCATTTTTCGGTTTTGTCAGCCACATAAGTCTGGTACCTGTCCCCTTGAATCACGTATACGTCCTCATATTTAATTTCCAGCTTCTCATTGTCGCTGTCACTATCACCTTCACTACCGGTAGAGCTGTCATCACAGAATCCCTCGTTGATGGTGACCAGGTGACTCTGAGGTTGCTTCTCCCATTCTACTGCGTCTATGAATGTTTCACTCCCTATCCGCCGAATTGCCGAGCCATCAGCCTTCATTATCTGTCCACCCCTGTCCCTGGCTAGGACTCCCTTGCTCACAAGTTCCATTATCTTGGGACAGGATGACATTCCGTGTCCCAATTCTCCACACCCGAAGCACCATATTTCATCATGTTGTTGTATGCTGGGCTGCAGCGGTCGTAAGGGGTATGAATTGGCAGATGAGAGATGCGGTGGTGGTTGGGCTGGATATGAAGGGGGTGGTTGTGCTTGAAAGGTGTTGGCTGGGGGTCGGAGTGATGTTTTGAAGGGCATGTTTCTGGGATACAAATTCCCCGAGTACTGTTGGGGTACCGTTGGGTTTGGTGTTGTTGCCTTAAAACTTGGTGCACGCACTACTTTATTCACATCGCTATCTAACTTTACGGCTTGATAATAGGCCAACCCATATCCTGGGTCCTTGTTCAACATCGAGTTGAGTTGTCGAATGAGCCCTTCTACCTCAGTTTGTCCACTGGTGACTGTTCTTTTGGTGCATCCAATTTTCCTTTCTTTTTGTTGGCTGACTCGTCATCTGATGAGTCTTCTCTTCATTTCTTCATAGTTTTTCCCTTATGTCGCAATGCTCACTTCTTATGTCTTACTTCGTATTTGGACTCAGAATCACTAGAGTCACTATCGCTCGAACATTCTTCCCATACACTTTCTCCATCTTCATCATCTGTATCGTCAATGGCTCCATTGAATCAATCTCATTGTAGGAGGGCTTCTGCGGCGAGATTAATTTCATTCACAGTGAATGGTGTCGACAAATTTCTGCCAGGATCTGCGGCTAGAAGCCGGTTTTCCAACTGTATTCTCATGATCCGTGGTATCCCTTTCCAGAAGTATGTAGCATGCTCGTCTTGAGTTAGCTTTTGACTTTTTAACAGTGATCCCGCTACTCGCAGGAAGGAGCGCACATATTGCTTCCAAGCCGCTAGGTTGGGGATCCTTTGCTTCTGTTTTCACTTGGCAAACATCATTACATCTTTTATGGTGTATCTTTTTGTGTCCTGATCGGCATCATATACTTTTAGTATATCTTCGCGCAATCTTGTCCAATCGGGTGTTGAATAACTGGGTATGTTTTTAATGGTTTCTTTCTCCCGATGTCTACAATACCGGGTTATGGTCTCGCATCGGTCCTTGTGAGTGAGCACATTGTGCTGGAGTATCAGTCTGTTGTAATGTTCAATAAATTCTTTGACCTTTGAATAGTCTCCACGGAACGTCTCGGGAACTAATTTAGTCTTGGGGATTGGCATGTTTAGTACCATGTGAGTAGGTGCTGCAGCCATGTTCGGGGCTTGTAATGAATTTGTTGGGTAAATAAAAGTTGGGGGTCTGGAATATGGTGAGGCGGGGATACTATTGGTTCTTTTGAGAGTCTCTTGAAGAAATTCAAATTCACTGATTATTGAGCTTGATTCGGATTCTGAGACTGAAGGGGACTCTGCTTGCATAAACAGTCCTTAATCTGTAGAAAGAAATGATGGTTAGTCAAAATAAGGTTTCCACCCCTTGCAGTGGGCTCCAGTTGTCATGCGGAAAATTAGTTTCCACTGGGATGATAGTCCTTTTTAGGAAGGAGAGCTTCCCAGTTTGTTCAGGTTGGGGTGAGGTTATGTGTTGACTCTTGCCTTTCTTTCTACTGTAAAGGGTTAGTTTAATGGATGATAGAGTGGCTACTCAGCTAGTAAAATCTCTATTCTACTGCTATGACTACGGATTCTGAGATGAATGCACTTATGCTTGCTGATAACTTTTATTTCTTAATTTTCCTGGGCTCTAAATAATCCTGAAATATTTCTGCAGAGGTTTCCCCTGTAGGAAACTTCTGTTGGTGCTTTTGAAGGCTTTGACTGGCTTGGAATGGATAAGGATAACTTCAATTTCAAGTTCTGAATGGCTTTATTCAGGACTTTGAAGGATCAAAGTGTGCTGGGCTGTGAGTGAGTTTAATCTCTATGATAATTGACTAGTAAATACAAAAAAATATTCGGCCCTTTTATACTAAAATCTACTGCTTATGTAAGTAGGTCTCCCACCCTGCCTTTGCTACTAGATTTAGTAATTCTGTGATGATCAGATTCTAGTCTGTGTCTGGGCTGCATAAAGCTGTGTATTTTTGATCTAAATGCTATGTACTTTATCCTGAAACATGTTTTGCAGATTATTGGTAATCCAAATCCAGGCACTTATCTTACCAGTCGTACTCTTTTCCTGTGTCTTTTCAGGGTCCATCAGGTTTCATAGGTTTTATTGCTGTGACATGCTGTGAATCAGGAGATGCCATGAGGTTCTCTTGTTTAAAGATCAATGTTTCAGTCTTGCTATTGGTCAAGTATAGCCTTCACTGCTGATGGAGGCTGTTCTTCTGCTGAATGGGAATGGTTTCAAGGTGCTGAGAGGTTTCAGAATGCCAATGTGGCCCTTGAAACATGTTGTTTTAGGAAGGTGAGTTCATTTTGATTGGTCCATTCCTTATTTGGACTTGTGCGCCTAATTCTTCCCGCGGCAGCTGTCTCGAAGTGGGTGATCGTCTGTTCTTTAGGTGTCATTTACAGCATGTCGTTTATTTCTGGTGATGTGGTTCCAGATGACTCAGAACCATCCTGGGTATCGGCTGACCTTGTTGCCAATATTGATCCCATGCCTCCCTACTGTGGGTGAGCGTATTTTTCTTTTCTCTTTTGATTGATTTGCAAATTTGCCTTTGCAGGGATATACCATCAAGGGATATACCTTCCTTTCCAGGGTTTTCACCCCCTTCCCGTCACATTCCTTATTTGTCTTCAGATCCATCATCCTATGCTCCTCCCTATCCTATTTTGCTGTCCAATCCGGTCACTTCAATCATCTGCTACTCTTGCCGTGTTCGCCTCGATCATTTTCATGTCGAATTTACTTCCAGTCCAGTACATGTTAATTTGTTGGTTCAGGGTGAGGACTGGGATGGTCCTATGCTTGTTTTGCATTGGGTGGCGGTGAATTTGTTGGAGATAGTGGGGGAGTGCGAAGGCAGGGATTTTGAAGGACAGTGTATTGTACGTTTCCTAGTCTTTATGCATTTCTGTGTTCGCAGACCAGAAGATTTGATGCTGGTAGAGGGGCTGTGGAGGCTGCGGCAATACTCTGCTGCTCCCGATTCCACAGTGTTTTTGGCTAGGGCTCATCCTATTGAGGAGCTTCCTCCTCCCGGTCCTTTTTTTGATACACCTATTTCCAGTTCCCCTTCTCCCTCTCCTTCTTCATCTCCCAATTCTTTAATCCGGTTGGTTCCTAATATCCTTGTTACTTTCCTCTCCCACTGCTCTTTAGTCTAACTGTTCTTTTGCTGTTGATTTGCTGTGTATTTTCGGATGACACGATGTGTGTGTTCTGCTTTCTCTTGCTGCCTGATTCAAGTATTAATACATCCTTCTGCCTAATATCTTTACATGTGTGAGTCGCTGGTTCCTTGGTCCTAGATAAGTACATTCAGAAGCGTGATAGTAATAGATAAGCAGGTAGCATCAGGTCATCCTATCAATATATTCCTCATTCCACTCCTCAATGAAGCCATCATCCTCACCATTCATAATCTTGCCAATCTCCCTCTCTGCTGGGTGCTTTCAGCCTTTTCTCTTCTCCCACAGACACAGTGGGGGCCTTATGCCGTATTCTCCTGGAACAATCCTCTGTCCCAATGAACAGAAGTTTATCTCTTCCATCATCTCCTCTGCTGCAATCAAATAGTCTGGTACCACGACGTACATTTTCGACATGGGGATAGGGAGAGGTCAATGAGTGGTGATGGTGTAGAGGTGAAGGTCAAACTCGCAGATGTGATACCCAAACTCTCGCCATGAGACCTTTCCTCGTCTTCCACAAGCTGAGTGTAGCTCAAATCTGTTGGAGTGCTCTGCCAGATCCTCATTGCAGAGATGGAGGAGATTCTGGGCTCCAAGCTTGGGTAGTTCAGAGGGATACTCCTCTCTGATCTTTGTAAGCTTAGGGTCGATAACCCAGATGGGGACTGCTCCTTCTTTCTCCCAGTGAGGATAAGAGATGGCTCTAGTCAGAGCGTAGTCAGCTCCACACAACATGGCTCCATGTCGGCAGGCCTGAGTACGAAGGAGGATGTCGTAGTTTGTCTCCTGGTACCTGGTTATATCGCTGTTGGGAGTGATGATAGTGCTGATGGGTGAGCTTATGCTGAGCATGCTGGTATTCGGTAGTGGGTTGCTCAGTTGAACACCAGGCTTAGTTGTAGACAAAATGATGGGGGTCATGGTGAGTTAGAGAGTGAGTGGTGCAGTCAGTGTTTCTTTCTATATTTAGATCCTGAGTTCTCTAGGCACATTCCTTGTTGGATTCCCATGGTAAGTGCCATTCTTCTGGGCACTTTTATTTGTTCCATGTTTTGGGGTTCTAAATCTGCTATGATTTTTATCATAAGTGAACTAAATATGCTACAATGTATCTATAAATGTAATGTATTTCAACTGGGTTCTAAAGTGTCATGTTTAATAATAATCTATGCTCATTCGATGGAAACCATTCCATCGGGTGACAGCGCTTGGAACGAGGTGTTCTAGCATGGACTTGTTCTTGTTCGACTTGGGGTTGGGGGCGGTGTGGGATGGTGATCTCAAACTCGAAGGTTTGGACCATGGCGTCAACGTAAGTTTGTCGATGAGAGGAGAGTGAGGGTTTGAGATAGTAGAGGATAAGGGTAAAGAGGATGATAGAGAGAAGTGAGTCAAACATGTAATAGTTGCAAGGTAAGTATGCGAGCTTTGAGCTTATGTCAGCGACTAATCCAATGATGGCTTAGGTCGCAACTATCACTACAAAGAATGCTATGACTTATGGTGCATGGTGAGCAGGGAGGTATTGGACTAGGTAGTTTTGACCAGCTCGAAGCTTGGGAATACGGTATGTACATGGTTCTACTTATACTATATTGGCGAGGTATCTGATTGGTAGATAAGATATACAGCATTAGTAAGTGCGCAGTAAAGCGCAGTTGTCCGCAGCCTCATGAGTCATAGACAATGACTGAAGATGTGTTCCCGCTGGCCCTGCTTACCAAGTCTGTTTTAGTAAAGGGAAAATAGTTAATCTGAAGGAAAAGTCAGATGATAAAAGAATAAAAGAAATCAACCGTGGTCACATGTCTGGGCCGTTCGTAACAAGATGGAGAATACACGTGTGATGTGTCCATGTCAAGAGAGTAAGCAAGTCCTAAGTGCCCGCGTCAGCCACACACCAAACAAAGGACAAACAACCTATAGATTGTGTTTGGAACACGTTTGGAATGCAATTAGAGGGCAAGCTATTGGAAAAGTGATACCTCTAGAAGGCCACTGTAAGTCTGACTTGAAGAAGAAAGCGAAAGTTGAAGGTGGTCCAGTTGAGCAGTAGGGGGGACCATAGGTTCCCAGGTGACAGAGAGGTGTCAAAGGAGACTTGTTGGGGATCCAGCATATCAAATCTTGGTTAGTAAATAACAGCGGCTGGACGGACTTGGTGACAAATAGAGGAAATACAGAATGCCAACAAGCGGAGGCTTGAAAGAAAAATGAAAGAGGAGGAAAGCAGTGGCAAGGAGGGCAGAAGTAACACTTAACAGCCTAAAAGAAAAATGAATATATTGTCGACCACCAGAGATGCTATTAACTTATTTTGGGGGGAGGGTGTAGGAAGCAGGAAGGGTATTAATATGTAATGTGGTAGGTGCTGTCCATGAACTATTCGACAAAGACAGATTTCTTATTAAATGACCTCCACAGGCTAGAGTGAGTGAAATGAGGAATAGAAATACACTGCCCCTCCTAGTCCTCAATCTCGTGAGGGATGACTCGACCACGAATGGCTGTCATATCACCTGGCTGCAGTCTGACGCCCAAGCCGAGGTGTGAAAGGTGTACATGACCTCCAGAATGGGAACCAGCGGCAACCAGGATGGCCCATGAGAGGTGGGGATCTTGTGAGTCAGTGTGGAGGCCAGACTTGCGATTGTACAGTATCTCCCTCCCTTCATAAACAAGGACATCCCAGTCTGCTAGGGCATCATAAGACAATCTTGCCCTGCAGATGAGGTCCCTGAGCGCAAGAGCTTCTTTATAATGCTCAGGGTCAGCATGTTCCAGGAACGTGTTGACCATGTAGCTGACAATCTCCAACAGTTGGACTGTGCGGCAGGTGGCATCCATACCTTTGCCAGACTGTCTAAACTCTGGGCAGGGGACGATATCTTCTATTTTCTAAATATGGTTCTTGGTTAGTTTGATAATGACAAGGCGATGAGGGGGGATGGATGTTGTGAGCAAGACCCTACCAACCCTTCACAATCCTTTTCTCCCCGGTGATCTCACCTTCTCTGTCCACAAATATCCCAACTTTTTCTTTGCTGGTCTTCGTCTTTCCCCTGTGTGGTGAGTCGATTTTGGCCATCTCGATTAGACCTTCGTGCAGGTGATCCTGTATAAGGGATCAGTAAAGGTTTTTTTTTTTTTTTTTTGAAAGAGAGGGGCTTAAAGTCACTTACCAGAGTGTTCTTTGGTGTGAACCTGGGTAGGTAATAGATCAACATGACTTTGTCTTTGCTATGCCCAGATTTTAGGATGTTGTCCTCCCATGTGATGGTGGTGGTGGGGGGCTTTGGCCTGATACATTTGGTGGTGGCTAAATGGAAGTCAAAATCTGGAAAGTCGACTGATAGTTTGGGATCAGATGGGGAAAGGAGGTTGGGTGGAAGTAGGGGCTAACCTCGGTTGACCTTGGCCACACACACAGCCTTCTTGACTTGGCGACTGATTCTTGTGATTTTTTTGACAGTGACTCGACCACCCTGATCAAAAACAGATTCGGAAGGTCTTTTACGATGCCAGCCTCTACTGTAAAACTCCATCAGCAAATAATTGGAGATGATAAGTGGTATGGACGTACCCAGATGCAACTTCCTCATCCTCCACATCACTCAAATCACCGTCAAAGATGGCAGAATATACATGCTTGCAACCATCTGCATCAAGAGCCTTGATGACGCTGGGAATAGAGTTGAGTTTTTAGTAAGGGTGAGCATGAGTGCACCCGTGGGTGACCCGGATCCGTACCCACAGGTTTACATGCTATCAAAATTCAAACTCAGATCTGCACAAGTAATATAGTACAGGTGACCCAGATCCGCAGGTCAAGTACCCGTAAAAATGCAAGTACTTGTTATTTAATCAAGAAAAGTGACACAAGCAGGGCTTGAACCAGCAACCTCTTACATTTAAAACCACTAATGCTTTAGACCACTGAGCCACATACATCTACATAACCAAAATATAAAGCCTGCTATACCAAGTGTTGTAGGAAATTAAAATACATTTTGTATGAAGGGTGTTATAGGCCAATACAGGCTATAATAGGACCCATTATAAATATTTTATTAGGATGTCTATGGTAAATATTCATAATTTTTGCATTAATTCCAATTACAACAAGAACAATAAATGATATGGTGGTAATGCTACTGTGCCCTTTATAGATGTGTACATAATCATGTTCACTATGGGCTATAACATCTAAAATAGTGTTACCACCATAATACCTATTGTGCTGGTTATTTTGTGCAAAATCTATAAAGATCTGTGATAGATACCTAATAAAATATCTATAATAAGTGTCTATGGCAACATTTCCAGGTGTATATAGCTCAGTCTAGCATCACTGGTCTAAAATGTGAGGTTGCTGGCTTAAATCCAACTAGTGCCACTTTTTCTGATTAACTTTTCTGATGGCATTTTATTTATATATCTTTGACTCTGATCCAATTTTTCAGGGCCAAATTAAGTGACAAGTAAGGTGGGTGGGTACCTGTGGTGGGTACCTGTGTCTACAGATGTGCTACCCAGATCTGTAAAGACCTGTGCCATTCAAAAACTCAGATCTGTGGGTCACTTGACCTGTGGGTTTCCCATGGATAAACTCACAGGTACTTGTGGGTGACCCAGACTTGTGCTCACCCTTAGTTTTTAGAAGGGTCATGTTAAGTAGAAGACACTGACTCAGGTGTGGTACTGGGACTCTGGAGGAACGAGTTGACGGCACTGGCCATCATGTCCTTGCAGGGACATTGACCCTTTGAAGCAAACAAATAATCAATATCAGATGAGAGTGATAATGCACAAGTGAATAGCTACCTTCGACATAGACTGCTGGTTAGATCCAGGCTGCAAAGAGAACATTAGTTCAGATGAACACATGGTATTGACAAAAACAGATGGTACCTTGGAAATTTCTGTGACATATCAATGAGTGACGTGTCAGTACTTGCATAGATGTAAAGAGAGGGAGGGGGGATAATAGAGACATGGGAGATATGTAGGTCGGTATGAAACGGACACCAACATTTTAGTCGCAACCACTCCAGTAGGAAACTGGGACCGTGGTCTTGACTTGAAGGTGATAGGTTAGGCCGAAGAAGTGACTTACAACAGAACCAGGCTGCAAAGAACGTAAGTTAGCAGATGGATATGTGGTAGCTAGTGTTGTCTCAACCAGCTTGGGCCTTTTTTGTAATTTGGAAATAACTTGACACCATATCCTCCAATTACTTAGTGTTGAGATGCGATCCATCGACTTTTGGGGTCCTGAATCTATATAAATATTTTCAGAATTTTTAAAAATATATTTGAATTGATATTGTCATCAGCTCATTTTTTACTGGTTGACTTGAAAAAATGAGCTGATGGCAATATTAATTCAAATATATTCGATACAATTCTGAAAATATTTACATAGATTCAGGACCTCAAAAGTCGATGGGTCATATCTCAACACTAAGCAATTGGCGCATATAGTGTCAAGTTATTTCCAAATTACAAAAAAGGCCCAAGCTGGTTGAGACAACACTAGTGGTAGCAACAAAATAAGACGTTACCTTGGAAAATTTCTGTAAACGTATACCAGGGGGTAACATGTGAGTAATTGCATATATACTGATAGAGGGAGTGGGGGAAATAGATATGTGGAGATACGTGGGTCGGTATGAAATGGATGCCAACATTTTAGTCGCAACCACTCCAGTAGGAAACTGGGACCATGGTCTTGACTTGGAGGTGAGAGGTTATGAAGAAGGGACTTATGTGAGGGAGGGGACAAATAGGGCAGGCATGCACGGAAGCACTTGGAATAGTTGAGGGAGAGAGAACCTTTGGTCATGCGGGCAAAGCCTGAGAGGCTAGCGACAATGCTTCTGACTTGCGAGAGGTGGCCTTTGGCCTGGCCTGTGAGAAACTATTGGGCGGCATACTGCCTGGCCCAGATATCAAGGAGGGCCTAAGTGAGATATTGACAGTTGCGAGTTGGGCGCAAACGTGGGAGGGAACAAAAGAAAGTGGTGCTGAGTTGGACACGGTGTAGGTGGTTGTGGGTTAAGGATTGATGAGGCTTAGACGCGCTGAGGTTAAGGCTGTTGTTTGTTTGGTTAGTGGCTGACACAGGCACTTAGGACTCTGTTGAACGTGAGAGTCCTCGTCATCATTCTGGTACCTCTCAACACTTCATTTGTGCCAACAGCGCTTCAGAAACAGGGTAGGTCATGGTTCTCTTTTCTCTCACTGATATTCCATTCCTGGACTTTAGCTAATTGTTAATAAATCGTTACAGGTAACCCCCCCCATTTTGGCGCATTTCTCAGGACCAGACAGTCAGTCACCCTGGGAAAAGGCTCGGACAGAACATCAGCCTTTTGATCGAGTAAGACAGCTCTGTCGCTCGTTGACCTCTGTTCCCACTGGACATTACCCCTTTCGCAATTGTTCACTATGATTGATATAGGGCCTTTTAAAGGTCGCTTCAACGCCAAGGACTTGATAGCCACCTGCTATATGCTTGCAAGTAAGTACATTGCGTTCGTTTACCTGATGTTTTGCTGACCTTGGAATCAAAGAGCCAATGGCCACCCTGGATGCGAAGGTGGTCGCTTTCGTCGGGGACTCAGTGATTACAACGCCTAATGAAGATTACATTCCCGAGGTGCTGACAGGGACAGCACAAGTCCAGTTGTGAGCTGACCTTCAATTCGGCCCTGACAATGCAACCCTTTGGCCGCAACCATACTTGGAAACATATCCCTTCCTTGCCCTGATCCCTAGGAAACCCAGCAACCCAGAGAACTGCAAGGTGATCATGTGGTGGCTACCCAGGGGAGATGAGTTTTGAGTGAGTGAGGATTTGCATGTAGGTGGGGTTGGCCTCATTGTGGGGGCAAATTTCGACAAGTTGAATAAGGAGGTCCATAAGGTGAAGGATTGGACAAGGGAAATTATGGACAAGAGCAAGAGTGAGGAGATACTGAGCTTCATGAATGCAACCTACGCCACGATGATCCACTGCTGGGTCAGGTTGGCCCATAGTCCCGGGATGTTCAAGGAGAAATGCCTGGAGGTGTCAGAGGTTCAGCAAGCCTGGTTGAAACACTGGGCCGTGATGGACTATTACAAAAAACGCCAGCACATGATGGAAACACAGACAGAGCCTCCCAGTGGACCTATAAAGGAGACAGTGGGGTGTTTCACAGCCTCAATAGATGTCGTGCAATGTTGCTTCATTGCTGGCATTCCAGTCTGGCTCATCAGGGACTACCGCATGCTGCTGGGCGGTACAGTTTGCGTAGACAGACAGGTGGAATTCGCAAAGGTGGTGTCATGCTTGGAGTTGGGAAAGAGGCAGGGTGTCGACTACCCTGTGGTGTACAGCAGCAGATGGGACCACAAAGCTCGTTATACCAAGCAGCATCAGTTCATGCACTCACAGTTGGTGTGGAGGAACCCATGGGAGGATGGGGAGGATACTTGGAAGGTTGGGGATACGGGGCTCATGTCAGTGACAAGGAGTTTGAAGGATTTGGAGGCTCACCCAACAAGAGTGGTCAAGAGTGGCTCGAAAAGGAGGGATCATCCATGTGAGTAAAAACTCTTCCAAAATGCACAGGAGCTATACCGATCAAACATTTTCTTCCAGACACTCCAAGAGGATCTGGGACTTCAAAGGAGGGTGTACAAGTCGCGACAAATTCGCAGAACTCAAACACAATCCCCTTTCGCCACCAGGCATACCCGCTTGGGTAGAGAGGTTGAAGAATGTCAAACATTTGGCACCGGGGGATGCAGGCGAAAAGCAGAAGACGAAGGCTGTGGATAGTGTTGCCACAGTCGTGACTGACATTTTTCAAATAAATTGATTTAGCATGAGAAGTAAAATTGGTAAAATTGCCAAAATATTTGGGAAGATAGAGGACCCCGAAAACAGAGGGGTCATTTAAGGGGCTGAAACATTTAGTGCTCTGGTTCCTGAGTTATTAATGATTAGCTGATTAACTCTGACTGGCTTGAGTTAATCAGCTAATCATTAATAACTCAGGAACCAGGGCACTAAATGTTTCAGCCCCTCAAATGACCCCTCTGTTTTCGGGGTCCTCTATCTTCCCAAATATTTTGGCAATTTTACCAATTTTACTTCTCATGCTAAATCAATTTATTTGAAAAATGTCAGTCACGACCATGGCAACACCAGCTGTGGACAAGTATCTGTTCCCCGACCCAGGACTCGTTTGACCCAAGTTCTACAAGAACTGGCTTTGATCTCGTACTGCCTGGGTCTGGTGTGAAAACCAAACAAATAAGCCTCCAACATTGATCTCCCCTTCATTGTGGAGGGAATGTCTGTTCTATGGGTTGGCCACAGGACAGTCAACTCTGCTGCCTGCGAACGGCAAACAGTTCAAGAAGGTCAAGAAGATGGCAGAGGCCTTCATGCTGGACTTGGATGACAAGGGCAATTTGGTCATCCCTTGTGCTAAGCAGTTCCCCCTCACTGGGAAGGATACGAGATTGATGTGTAGAGGCAGACAGTTGGCAAAGAAAGAGGATGGGAGTTTGGATGATGAGGTGGTGAGGGAGATGCTATGGGAGTTGTATGAGCTCAGTTTCCGTCTGGAGTTGAGGGCTCTAGATAGGGGGTTGTCGATGACCCAGAGCTTGGAGGACATTGATGAGTGGGAGGAGATGGTGAAAAGGTGCTTCGCTGGGGGGGATGGCCTGGGCTTTGAATTGACACTTCCTGTAATCCCTGTGTCGAATGCAGGTCTCGCCAGCAATGACCTCCAAGAGCGTGGGCCATATATCATGGCTCTAGCACGTCTCATGACCGTCGGAAAACCCAAGGCTATAGAAGAGTTGGCCTTTGTGCAAGAGCTGTCCAGCGACAAGTTGGCCAAGCTCGAGTCCGCCGTTGCCACTTTATATTGTCGGGCTTTCTACGATTACCACACACGCGCGCCTTTAACCCCACATTGTATCAAATGAAAGGTTATTACTACATACTCTGTGGATGTTACATTCAGCTACAACTATATAAAAAATGATGGACAGCTAGTTAAATTAAATTGAGGAATCCATGTCTGAGGCACCTAATCATCGAGAATGTCATTCAAAAAAATAAATGCCACATACAAGTGGATGCTTGTGTTGCATGGTTGTCCTTGTTGACCCTTCAAGAATAACAATGAATGGTGAGCACAATAATTGGTGGGTTAATATTTACCTTGCACTTTGACTCAGGGTTAGAAAGGATGCAGGAAAGAGCTTATTGGTAAGTAGTTGGTTAAGTGAGGTCCTGAAAGCCACTTGGACTCAACAGCACAACATGCCTCAATGACCGGCAGTCATCAGTCTGTTGGTTTGAATCAAAATGGAGAGGATGAAGCGCCAGGCTGATGACCTATAATCCAAACACTTTCAGCGGAAAAATGGAACAAGGCTTGTGCGCACGAGCATAAAAAACCAGCTCAGCTCATAAACAATTCCGGGTGGTAGTGACCCTTCCTACCTGCTTCTTCCAAGCACTGACGACTCCTCATTCTGTGTGTAGTATGTCTTTCAAGGCAACTTTGGACTTAACCTGGATGCTCATCTGAGGCACATTGAAATTTGTTCACATTACATCACAGCTGAAACTCCTGCAAGGCTGGATTACTCATAATACAAGAACCTAAGGGTTGTGCGCATGAGGATAAAACCCAGCTCGAAGGTGTTATTGATTCATCCACGTGCCAACATCAAATCATGTGTCTCTACGGATGTGCTGGCGAGTGTTCCCTAGGGCCAAACTTACCTCTGCAGAGCAGGAAATGGTTCTATCATGAAGAATATGACATCGGATAGTCGTTCAAAACAAGGTATGCAGTGCATTTAACTTGGTGCTCGCTTACCACCAACTCAAATCCGTCCACCAACGTTAATCTACCAGAGAAGGTTAGTTTCATATGTTGAATGCTAGTATTGCATCTCTTACCAGTCAGTTTATAACAGAACAAACTTATCATGAGTGGAATACCTGAAGGTGGGTGGCTCGTCCACTTTATGCGAGTCTTGAGCTGACGAGCGACCAGATGTAGGTCCACCAATTGACACCTCCAGCTCGACATTCAACTTTGTCAGCGGCAACCAGATAAACTACTATATCCACCAGCAAGTATTCATTGATGAAAGGAATGTTGATCAGAGGCGACATGATTTGCTCATTATTTCGGCGATGCTCATTGTGACGGTCGTTTTGACGCTTATGTTTGTGTAAGTGCGATTCCTTCAGTTTGACGTTAACTCTTTGATACTCATTGATTATTAGGTGGTTGCTTAGAGGTGTTTGAAAACGAGACACATTAAAGCTCATTCTGAAACATGTATAAAATTGTTATAGCGGTTAGATACAGCATGTGGAATCTATGCACTATCACAGCACCAGGCCAGAATCTTTCCAAATGGAAATCCTGTAGAAGCCAATGGAAACCGGTAAGCCACAGTGCATACATATTGCATACTCCTGCTGACCCGAAATTCAAGTGTTCCGTTCTGCGACATCAGTTTACAACACTGAGTTCGATCGTGGTGGAATGAACATACAGTGCGTAGCTGAAGCGACATTGCGAAACAAAAATAGGTATATAAATGTCTATTCCTGTGCATTCAAAACCGCCCAATCGTCATTGGCTGACTTGTCTTTCCATCTCGCTTTTTTTCACCTATTGGTGCAGGTGCACCCTCAACACTCTCCAACCAGGCAAGGGAACTTGAAATCAAGTTTGTGAATTCATCAAAGGCATTTAAAAGTCTATTTTCATCTGTTTAAAACCACCCAAATGTCCTTGACTGACCCATCTTTTCATTTCACTTTTTTCACCTAATGGTGGATGTGGACCCTCAACACTCTCCAACCAGGCAAGGGCACCTGTAAGCGACACTGAGAAAAGAAAATAGGTACGTAATCATGTGATAGTATCAGTTCACATCGCTCCAAATGCCCTTGTCTGACCGCTCTTTCCATTTCAGTTTTTATTTCATCTATTGGTGCAGCTGGACCCTCGGAAATCTCCAACTGCCAAGCACACAGAATTTTTTTTAGCGTTGATTATATGCTTACATCTAAATACCTTCATGACGTGGTAGCGCATTGGGCAAACTTGGAAACCAGGAAGGGAGCGATGTTGAGTTTTGATGGTGATATTGATCAAAACATCTCACAACCGGTAAATGTTTGGATAATGGTTTGTGTGAGTTTTTGATTACTTCTTTTACAGGGTACACCCCAACTGGGGGGCCATATCCAGTTGGATTTTTCAAGGGTTAGCATTCATGTGAGTTAGTCTTGCAGTTGTATATTGCAAAGGGTATGTGATGTGCTTTGTATGATTTGGGAATGTGTTAAGCAATAAGTTTCCAGCTACATGATCTAGGGCGCAAGAAAGAGCTTGTTTGTAAGTTGTTGGTCATGTATGGTCCTGAAAGCCACTTGGAAGTATCAGACAGTATCCACCAAGCTTTTGTGGTGAGTGAGCTTGTCTTTAAATAATCATGTTGAGTCCATTTTTAAGCTGCAGAGTATCCGACGTACTCTGCCCAAAATCATGTGTACATTGGCAAAGCAAATAAAATTACACTCATTTTGTTTTTAAAAAACTGCGCGTGCTTTATGTCATCTGGCATATTCTCACTCGTCATTCTGATGTGGCTGACTGTGCCATAGTGATGTATGATTTTCCATTTGTCAGTCTATTTATTCAGTTCTTAGGTTTCCAACCCATGGTCAACAAGTGTTCATCAAGAGTGCTGACTGACTTTTTATCATCATCAGAAATTGTGGGTTTGACTGACAATGTGGATAACCAAGTTGTCACTCGTGGATCGATCATTATCTGATAGAGGTCATGGCAGATGAATCACAAAAAGAACACAAACCAGTGAACCTTTTTAAGGTGAAATATGATCCCCTGCAGGTTGTGCAGAGAGGTCACGTGAGACATCCCAAAGTAAACCTCCTCTGTTGGATTAAATGGCTTGAGCAAAATGCACCAGCTAGTATCTTTTGGCTTACCAGCAGGGAATTTGGTTAGATCAAATTTCAGCTGATCAAACGTCATCCCGCGAGACTCAGTGACGGATATAGCCCAGCCGAGCAGCAGGGGTATCTAGACAACATAACACCCATCCAGTAACATAACAATGATGGTGGAGAACTCACCTGGGTGTGGGTGACTGCCGATACACCTTCCAGAGTAAAAGTCCAAGTATATGGCTCAACCAGGATGGTTGAGCTCTCCCTCTTTGGTTCAAGAAATTGAACAATAGGCCAGTGAGTGTGAGTGCCGGTGGGTGAAGAATGCGGAAGTCGATATTTGAATCTGGTTGCAAAGCCTACAACTTTGCCGAGGGTCCTGTTCACAATATGTGGTCCAACATGTCAGATAAACATGACCTGACTGCCAACCTTGAGATGAAGGGTCGACCTCGCCATCATTGATCCATGTAGACCATGCTGAGTGGGACCCGAGTCAAGGGAATGAAATGTTTCAATTGGGGTTGACAAGGAGTTGAAGCAGCTGTCATTCAGCCAGTCTGCCTCATTGTCCGTTGGACACCTGGTCAATGTATCAGTGAGCGAGCAAAGGTGAATAAGTAAAGGATGGTGCACATTTGAATTGGCACCACTCCATCTGAAAATACAATGTCTTTCAAGAGGTTTAGTGTTGCCACGGTCATGACCAATGTTTTTCAGAAAATTTGAATTATAGTATCAAGGAAATTAGCTAAAATCGTGGGAATATTTGTGGAGATAGGATACATAGAAAGCCGAGGGGTCATATATTGGCCTGAAAGAATCGGACCAGAATTTCCCACGCTATGGAGCGGTCACAACTTTGGTCACAAATTTTAACTGTTTCAGTCATTTGCTAATAACTTAAGACTGAAGCCCCAAAATGACTGAGGCCTTTAAATAACCCCTCGGCTTTTTGAGTCATCTGTCTTGTCAAATATTCACACAATTTTAACAAATTTCCTTAATAGGTAAATCTCATTTTTATGAAAAACATCGGTCATGACCGTGGCAACACTAGAGTGGTTGGTGATCATGTCAGCATGGTGCGGAGCCAACTGTGTGCATTGAATCTCATTCAGCATTGTCAGAAAGGCTGTAAAAGAATGAGTGAGTCTGAGGCAATCAGTTGAGTGGGTGTAACTCACTCGAACCATATTGCCACACACCATTGATAAGCTGAAAGACACAAGTAGGATCTGCACTGGAAAGCGGGCACCTGATCCAAGTCCCATGATTGGCAGAAATCGCCGGCCATCACAAGCTGTAAGTAGAATGATCATGCCACATACAAACGAGAAAACCCTGGCCAACCTGTAGATCCCCAAATGGCTTGTGTCTTGCACAGACCGTTTGAATGGCCCAGTCAAATAAATCCAATAAACGTCCATCTATCGAATGGACTGTTCCATGAACGTCAGGCATTTGTAGTTTGGTGAAGGTGCAAATAGATACATACCATCATCTATTACAAGGACTCGCGAACTTGATAGCCGATGCACCATTTCGGGTGACTGGCGAATGACTGAAACGACATGGGGAACTGAGGCATCAGGTGAGAAATGGCTGATCGCCTGGTCCAAATGTACGCCTCCTAGACGAAAGGCAGAGGGGTCTGATGTGAACATGAGAACATGATTGAATTGTGAGGTAACAGCAGTAGTCGCACCATTACTCACACTCACAATGACCATTTTAGGCCATTTGAGCCTCAGGGAGCCGATAATGACCTCTAGCAGACATGTCTTACCGGACCCTGTAGAGATATAAGCTGTAAGTTACACTCCCCCACAGGTAGCTGTGGACTCCATGTGGACTCCTTGTTGACTCTTTGTATATTCCCCATATTCCATCTGGACCCCATGTGGACTCCACAAAGGAGTCCTTGTGGAGTCCTTGTGGAGTCCACATGGAGTGTATGAAGACTCTATTAGAAATCAAAAAAATATCTTGTCAATGCATCAACTTTATTCATTCAGGACAAGATTTATATTACATTAAAAAACCAAAGAAGGATTTATAACCAGAATTTCCTTGTAATGCAGGTACCTAACTCTGCAATCAGAATTCCTAAATTCCTTCTGTGTCATCCACTGTGACCATATTTGTGTGTGATCATCACATCAAATATCAAATCAGTCATAGCAAATGCCCCAACCATTAAAAATGTTATTCCTTGTAGTATAACATGGTCTTATATGTATAGAACAAGGGCCAAAAAGTTTATACTCAATTTCAATGCATTGCCTCTTATAGACACAAAACAGTCTACAAACAGATTCTCTCCCATTTTAGATGCACAATGCAAGAAAAGTTGAGGCACAAGCATGAAACACACTCTAGAGTATGTATAAGTGTGCCACAAAAGAGTTTACTCAAAATGTTTGAGAATTGGTGAGTTAAGACCTGAAACAGTGATCAAGACTATCATTGATTGTACAAAGTGTTACAATGGTCTTCTTACCACATATATGTGCCTCTCTCCACCAATTCCTTGAATTTTTGAGTAAACCCTTTTGTACCATACTTTATACATACTCTAGAGTGTGTTTCATGCTTGTGCCTTAACTTTTCTTGCAATGTGCATCTAAAATGGGAGAGAATCTGTTTGTAGACTGTTTTTACGAGTCCCTAATTTATTAGGGTCTCGTTCTTTTAACCCGTGTTCCAGCCACTTCATGTCCCGTCACACTCGATGTTGTCAAACTGTGGGAAAGTTAGTTTTGTAGTGTC